>JANRGW010015215.1:0-17477 GCA_024733675.1 Psilopsiagon aymara | reverse complement strand
GGCTCAGAAAGTCCTTGGCCAGACCAAACATCACTAAGCCATAACTAGAAACATTGGTGTTATCAGTGCTGTTCCCACGCCGAAAGTCAAAAACACAGCACTGCACCAGCTACCAAGAAGGGGAAAAATGACTGCTACTGCTGAACCCATGACAATAATTCAGATAATTCAGTCTCTTGTCTTCTTTGGTCCTCACACAGAAGAGTTGAAGAGGGGTGACCTGCCCAGTGTTTCAGCACTGTAGTTACCACCTTTGACAGTCATAAAACAGAGCCACTGACTCTTTTGTTAAGCCCCGCAGCATGGAGGGGCATGGAGGAGGAGCATGGTCATGGGCACAGCAAAGATGGAGCTGTGGCGGTAGCCATCCATCCCTACAGGGAGGCAAGGACCCGCTCCTGCGGGTCTAGTCTGAAAATATAATGCATGAGTGCATCTTTTTCTTTTTTTTTTTTTTTTTTCTTCTCTCCCTTTTAACAGCAGAAACATGAAAATTAACCAGTTTCAATATTTTCCTTACAAAAAGTGCTGGAAGTATACCACAGTTCTCACATTGATCTCTTCCTAACAGATATAAAGCAGAAACAAAGCAGGATTCTAAAACAAGGTTGATCTTTCCAAGTTAGTAAATGCATGTTTAGAACTGCTTTCATTATTCTTTTCTCCAAAATGGTATTTTGAAGCTTGAAGAGTCTTACAGACAAACGATTGCCAGCTTGAGTGCAGAAAGGTATTAAAATGTGGTGCATCTTGCAATCATTCCCAGAAGTACTTGAAAACTGCTCCATCTTCTCTTCTGTGTCAGGGATCAAAGAAGAATCATTTCAAATGCAATGAACTTTGAGCCATTTCTTCAGGCAGGTAATCAATACTTCAGCGAATACTAAATGTTAACATATTCCATGGCTACGAATAGTACCAGAAAAGTAATTGTATTAGGGGTTCTCCAGACACCAGTTGCATTTAGAAATATAAAACAAGCCTAAAGCGGTATTTATCTCACTTTAAGTATCATAGAAATTTTAACAGGTGAGGAAATAAAAGGCTTAGTCTCAGGAAAGGTAGTCCTCTCAGTCCTGTCTATCAAGTGATGTGCTGTCATATGACACACAGGCAAAATAACTGCATGGAAAAGCAACTAGATTTTAGTTTCTTAGAAGTGATCAGAGATAGGGAGAATATTAATTAGTTGACAGAATGCAAGCTTAGTGGTTTACTTTAAAGATTAATATATTATTAATGTTCTTGTTTACAGGCAGAAACATATATATTAATTCTTAACTCAAAAGAAGACGCAGTTTTAGGAATGGAATTTTGTAAGTAAAGGGATGTTTGACCTCAGCAACCCTGGAGAAGTTTTTATACAAAAGCTATAAATAAGTTAGTTCCATCTGTGATATCACTTTATGCTTGTGTGCATGAACAGTGGGCTTTCTTTATGATTATTAGTAATAAAAAAAAAAAGTATGGAAAACAAACTGTCGCCTAGTGTCGAATTCAATAATCAAAATTACTTTTTTAAAGTGTCCTTTGGAGAGCAGTGTGACTTTTCATGTCTGATGTGTGGTTTTCTGCTGGTTTTACATCAGGCAACAGACTACTTGTCAATTTTCCATGTCATCATAGTACTTGCTTAGTATGTACTTGATCTAGCTAAAACTAGCTATGACAGACATATATAATATAAATTATTAGAACTGGAAAATGTATTGCAACCAGTTTAGTGTATAAAATTCTCATTATATTTCAAACTTGGATTTTATTTTTTTTTTTCCGTATCTGAACCTGTAAAAGAAAAAATATTTGGTAAATTCTGTGTTTTGGTTGGTTGGGGTTTTTTTTACAATAATCTGTGGCTGAATTAAATTAGCTCCTTTTTCATCACTCAGCTTATATTTTCATGACTTTGAGTCATAGCCTAATGTTGGTACAAGACCTGAAGTCTAATATCTGAGATTTAAAAAGTAATGTTAATGATTCATTCTGCTTTATTTTAATTTTAGAAGGAAAATAACTCACTTTGTACACTGCAATTTACTGATATAGACTATCTTCTACACAACTCATCCTCCTTCTTCCTCTTCTCTAAAGTTTCTCTCATACTGTATAGCTCATACTGAAGGACTTACTGGCATAGTCAGCAACGAAAGTCAGAACAGTGGTAAAATATTTTAATTTTTATTGTATTGTTCTTGTTTTCTAGAATCTTCATTTCTCATTGCTGGGATGGAGATGACCTCACATATCATATAGCAGTGAATGAATCTGCATGATAAAAGTCTCTGGAATCATCATAAATACCTCTTAAATGGAAAGTAAGTTTTTGCTGATATCTGTAACCAAACTGATGAATGAGACAGCACTGCTGGATGTTTTAAGAGAGTCTGCAGTGTCCTTTGGTCTTGGCTTGTCTTCTGAGAATCCAGGAAGAGATTTTACTAATACAGTGGGCTAACAAAGAGAACTCTGTGAAAAATTAACTGCTGTCATGCAAATCATGCCTGAAAGTTAATCAAACAACTGTTCAGTATTTTCATCTTATTCTAAATTACATTGTACTAAATTATTTGGATTAATGAAAATATCTGTTATCTTTAAGTAGAAACAGGATGCAAAAATAACATGGAAGATAAAGGCTCTTTAGTATACTAGTCATTAAAAAAAAAAGGCTTAGATTGCACAATAGAACAAAATATATTCCCACATATTACTCTACTAAACAGTCTGGTTGTTTTACTGTCATATCTTTCATGATGACCACTGATATGTATTTTCATGTGAGCTGATTCAGTTGCTAAATTAAGAGAAAATGAGATAAAATGTAGCTGTAAATAATAATAATGAGACTGCTTTATTGTGAGATTCTAAATCAGCATTTGAAGAATAGTGTGTATTTTCTGTTAGAAAGCAGCAGACTGTATTAAAAGCTGCTGACATCTTTAAGCTAATCAATTCCCTGACATGCAAATAACATAGATTTTTATAGCATCTGTTTCTATCTCAAGAATAACCTTGTTGGCTAAAAATTGTGCCACAGGTCAACAAGAGGAAAAGAAAAAGGTACTGGGACAAATAAAATTTCATTAAAAATAAATATAGAAACTGTACAGGATTTTCATTTAACTTAACACTTGCTCCTCATTTTCTTGTGCGACATTATCACACCTGATTTTGTCTTGAGAATGTTTTGCCCAGTCTGTGAGCCACAGCCTTATTCATACAAAATAGATTCAAAGAACACTCTAGGCTCAAAATACCTATTTAACTGTAACCACTCTAGTCATCATCACTGTTCTCTAAATTGTCATCACAGAAGCATAGAATCATGGACTAGTTAGGGTTGGAAAGGACCTTAAGACCATCTAGTTCCAATCCCCTGCCATGGGCAGGGACACCTCCCACTAAACCATGCCACCCAAGACTATGTCTAACCCAGCCTTGAACACCACCAGGGATGGAGCATTCATGTCATCATCATCATCATCATCATCTTCTAATTCCCCCTAGCTGTATGATTTTCTCAATTAAGAAAGTCTGTTTTATATGTCAGTTGTAATTCTCTCAGTGCTTGTTTCAGTCATTTTGTAAGCAGTCTCCAGACTTCTGTCGCAGGATCTGGAAGAAAGGTGAATCATTAACTATTCCAAGAGGGGAGTGGTTTTTTTTATGGGTAGGTTTTCTGCAAATCAAGGCATTAGAAAGCTTGAGCAATGACATTTACTGTTTGTGTACTCTGTGCTCCGTGTAGAATCCTTTAGATGGCATGATACGGAAAAATATGAGTTTGTAGTGAACTCAAGCCAGAGACACTGTGACCCTACACTGCACATGGTTCTATCAGATAGCCAGCTCCTTCATGTTATCCAGCCAGCTGTTCTCCAGGAACTTGTTCTAGATGTAATAAGACCCATGTCTAGCTACTGGGAATTGAATGAAATTCAGAAAGACAAAAAGGGGAAAAAAGTGGAAAAATTGACAATTCAGAACTCTGTATTTCAGATTTGTGAGTTATAGCCTCCTTCAATTTCTACTCAGAAGTCAAGGCGTTTCTATCCTCACTGGCTGAGGACTTTAATTCACTTTAATTTTTTCCAGTGTTTCTCCTAGCAGGAGTAAGTCCTGTAATTTAATGTCCTGTAGTTTAATGTCAATAAAATCACTTAGCTACACCTTCATGTGTGATTTGTCTGAATTTTCCCTGCACAGATTAACTTCCTTTGGGATTAAAATACTGAATGGCAAGTGGTGAAAAGTGCACAGTGGCATATCCTCCATTAAATCGCTTGTGCAAAGCTATGTTAGACTAAAATGCAGTGAAATGTATGTTTGTATTTCTGTTATCAATGCCTTTATGTTACAAATTTTTTTAGAGTTTAAGAGCTAAATTCTGCTGCTCAGTCCCATCAGGATAAAAGCCATCTGGCTCCTATCTACCGCACAAGTTTGATTTTGGCTGGTGAATAACAAGCACTGCTGAAAAGGTCCAGCTAACCAACTGTCTTGTCTCTTGTAGTAGCCATTAGTAGACACTTGAGGAAGGAGAGCAGAACACTTGAGGCATTTTTTGTTCTGTACCTTTGAGACCTCCTGAGTCACAGATGGTGTAATTGTGCTTAATATGCTCCGCCTCTTTTTTTGATTGATTTTCAAACCTACATAAACTTTTTGCATCAACAAAGTCATATGGAAATAATTTTCTCAGTTTAATCATGTGTGTAAAAAGTATAGTTATTTCCTTATTTTAAACATTAAATTTTGGTACCTTGGTTCTTTCACTAGAGGCACATATAAAAGCACACTACTCTCTTGTAGCTGTTTATGCCCACAGTGAAAAAATGAGTTAGCTCACATTAATATCATATCAGTACCGTTAAGCCATGCTGCTTCAGAATTTTGCAATTTACTCTAAACCCACATGATTTTCCTATATAATACATATTGAATTATCATAAAATATTTCTGGTGTTTGTTGTCTTCCTCTGCACTCCAAACCAAGTCTATGCCAATATTGCAGATTCCTTATTAAATATATTTTTACATTACACAGGATAAGAAGGCCCTTTAGGGTTTCATATATTAAGCAGGTGGCCTGAATTGATACAGCATGCTGCACAGTAAGCTTAATATCTCATGTAATGTTTTAAAGTTTGCTTTTTTGAGCTATAATGTGTGAAATGCACATTCAGTTACAGGATGGAAAGCTAACATGTGCAGAGATGAAAAGGGCAAGGTCCTCCTACAAATGTCTAACTTGGTAAAAGTGCCCTTTCTGCTATTTTTATAGCCACTCCACCAAGCATCCTACATCCCAAACTGTATGAACAGAAGATGCAGCTCTTCCTGTGGAATTAAAACATTCATTCTGAGTTAATTGGAAGGGGTTTGTTTTCTTTGTTTGACAGCTTGATTTGGATAAGTAAGCTGCAGGGATGTGAAATAACAACTCAGTCCCTCACAACGCAGCTATCAGGAAGAGTGACAGCGTTACGGGTGCTCGCAGGTGCTACAGAGTTTGTTGTCATAAATGTTTTCAGTATCTGGTCTCTTCCCAGGGTACACTGCAGGAATTTTCTGCTCACTGCAGAAACAGAAGCAATTTCCTTCCAGGTCCTGAAGCCAGTTAGGTTTGAATCAAAGTCTGAACTATTTAGATTAACCCTCTAGAGCCTTACAATATCAAAAGGAATTGCTCTAGTTTTAAAGTAACCTGAACTCACCTTTTCAGCCTTCTTTCTCTGTTTACCCTTCCTATAAAACAAAAAAGGACAGCGGAGTTCTCCTGCTTGAGCAGACTTGCGTAGCTTAATATTTTCCTTCAAAGAGACATCCTCATATCCTTGGGCCCGTACATATTCTTACCATTTACACTTATTCCATGTGCTTACAGTCATCAGTCTAAACTTTTTCTGCAAACTACTGCTGTAAATGAGGTGCCATCACTTGAGGTTCTGATATACTTTATACCTTTCAAATTTAAAGAAAACTGGACAACAGGAGGGAGCCTTTTGCTCTCAGCCTCAGTGAATTAATAGGTTTAAAAAAAGCAAGTTGTTTACTTAACAGTATATACTATCCCTGAGGTATGTCTAAAGGGCATGTTGATTTCATCCTTTTTTTCACTTATGCCACTTCCTCAGCACTATTCTTGCAGAAACAGCAGGAAAAAAAACTATAATGACTGGGTCAAACATGAAGAAAAAGCTTATAGCTGAAATCTTGTGGTGCACACACTCAGCATGATCAAAACCATTGAATTTTCTGCATGACCAACTTGTGTTTTAATTACTGCACTGCACATCTAAAACAATGCTCTCCATCTCTACCTTTACACGTGCCAACTGTCCCATTTTCAGCTAGACAATTCTCATTTTTCTTATCTGTTTTTGGCTGTCATATACTTTGTCTGTCTTGTCCGTTTTGTTTGCCCATGCACATTAGTGCAGCTGAGGCAGAGGCAGTTAATGTCAATACTTCTTCCACAAGGATGTGAAAGGCCTGTATTGTTGGTGTATGCTGCATTTGGAGCAGGCTGAGTTAAGCTGAGAACTGTTTAATCTGTTTGATTTGAAGGTGCAGTGTGTGGCTAGCCGTTCAATCTTCTGGCTGTTAGCACTGCACTAAAGATAGCTTCAAAGCAAAGTAAAACCTCATGGCATACTCTGTGCAGAGCCTTCATGTAATATAAGCTGAAAAGAGCTATTTACATATTCATACAATAGTACTTCCTTGTTGTATAAAACATCAGAGCCTTTTTTAATATATGACATTCTGATGCGTAAGTCTCAAGCAAATCAATTCCTTAAAACACAAATGAGTACAATCATTTTAGGTGTTCTTTTTTTTTCTTTCACAAATAAATGATACTTTAAATAGCTTTTGGGCACAAAAGTAAATGAGATGAGAGGCCTGAAGTACTGATCTCATCAGATAGCTCTCGGGTCTATTCTTGGTGCCAGCTTTTCAACTGCTAAACTAGTACTCAGTGCTTTTATGACCATCACCTGCTAAACATATAGCACACCAAGAGAGTTATGTAATTGCCTGGTTTTGAGAGTGGCTGACAAGTCCAGGTTTCCTAGTACAAGTAGTCCATTGAGTTTGGTGGTGCAAGCTCACGATCCCCAATAAAATGAAATGAGGATTTCTGATCTTGCTTGCTTTGTTATATATAGATCTGTCATGAATAACTAGGCTCAAACTGCTTTTGTGAATTTCTTGTATGAAATGTTAACAGTAATAACAGTGGTAATGCAAATGCTAATTCTAATAATGCGAATAAAAATAATTGCAATAACAACAATAATATACACACCTCTGGTAACTCTGTTAAATTACCTAAGAAGTCTTTCAGCGGAAGGCATCGTAGCAGGAAGATGATTCACACAGCACACATGAATGCTTGTCATCCTCAGGGGCAAACTAGAGCAAGTTCTACTAATGATTCATAGGGTGGAGTTTTCTGGTAGAGCTGCATGCTCCATCTTAGTACACTGACATTATCAGTAGATCAACAGTATTCAAATAAATGCTGAGCTCACTCAGTCCCAGGCAAAAATGCCAAACGGATGCCAGTTAGATATGTTGCATAAATGAAGGGAAGGAAGGAAGGAAGAATTAAAGCTATTGGAAGCAAAGAAAGAGATCTAGGCTAGCACAATGGTCATAAACAGTATATGCTAGTGGCATATTATTGTTATTATACTTACAGCTGGTCATGAATACCAGGAATATTTCAGGGGCACAATGTACTTGGGACATATATGTGTGTCCAGCAACCCAAATATTAGGGGAAAATGGAGCCAACCCCACATTTTATTTTACATCAGTGGTTTTCATGGCCTTTCACCAAAATGCCAGCTGATTTCCAGTGTAATTCTGTCTGCTGTCCTGTGCTGCTGGGACATCATGAGCTTACATTTTCAAATCAGATCTGCCAAGCAGATTTCTTTTAGACAAGAACCCCTCCTGTCCAAGGACCTGAGTTATGGGAACAAGCCACAGAACTGATCTCCAGGGGCCAGGGACTGCTGTTTCCTAGACTGCTGTCCTGGGGCAATGACCATGAAGGGGAAGCTCTGACTGTGGAGATGTCTGGGGTTTCAGCAGGACTGGTGACACAGCAGGGGTTCACTCCAGATCTCACCACAAATCTCCTAGGGCTACTGCTCTCCCAGCACCCATTAGACAATAACTTGTGCTCCAGGAGGCTCTCAGGTCTCTTTTTATCCCGTTTCTCAGATCACCTCTTCTGTCCTCTCAGGGGTTTTGTTTTCTGAAGGAGTGAAAGGTTGAACAGAAAAAAAAGAAAAAGAGAAAGAAATCAGCCTGTTCTTAAACGAAAACTTCCTTGAATTATTTTTTTGTAGAAAATATTATCATTTTACTGTTTACATACCAGCTCAGACTGAAAGCTTTTAAAAATACTAGAATATCTCACATATCCCCAAATCCAGTATTTGACCTGACCCAGTTATAGTTATATGGAATCATCTTAATAAAAAAGGTCTATTGTAGGGGATCTATTATTAATATTTCTTCCTTCTGTCTGCATTTATTCATATTGAAACTTTCTTTTTTTCACATTTTTTAGCAATAAAACATTTCAGCATTCTGTGAATTAGTGGCATTATGATGAAGGATATTTTGCTTTTAAAAGACTGAGAGCTCAAGAGACCAGCAGATGAACAAACAGAAGTGCAGAATGCTCCCTGCTCTGAAGTTTGCAGCAGAAGTATGTATCTCAACTTGTCTACTTTGAAGCCAGACTTCAAAGTAGTCGTGTGTTAAAATGTGCACAATATGACTATTTGCCATATTAATGAGAGAATATGGCAATACTCCCTTATTACAAAAAATATTTGTGTCACTTCTTTTCTTTTGAAGTCAGCTGTTGATTTTAAATCAAGTGGTTAATGTGATATTTGTCAGTCCCATTCTGAATGTATGTGGGTCAATGTGTTCGCATTAAGTGTCAGGATGGGAAAACCGCTTTAGCGAAAACTATGCTTTCATGTAGTCAATTTGAAAGATATTGATTTCACCATGATTCATGTTTCCTCATTCCATTGGAGAGCAACGACAGTCAAAAGTAGGTAGCCAGACTGACATACAAAGGGAAGCACTTGTACCCCATTTATCTTGCTTGGAGGAAAACTCAGTGTCATAATTCATTGCAGTACTTTGAAGTCCTAAGATGAAGATGTTATAGAATTGCAAAGTATTTTCATTATTAAGGGAGAAGGGGGAAAATTTCACCTTTTAAGATTCAAAATAAAACAGTGAAAATCTTCCCCCAGGAAACTGCACTGGCCCAATCTGTTTCATTCATCATAATTTTTTAACCCAAATGTATATCTTAACCTTCATTTCCCCTCCTGCTCTGTTTTTCCCCCTTTCTTCATTTGAAGTTTCTCTGTAGAGTCTTTAGTTTGTCACTCTCTTTCCTCACTGCAGTTACAGAAGGGTGGAAAAACTTCCCTGTCATATGTTTGTCTAAACCTGCTCTGGCAAAATTCCCTAGAAAAGGAATCCTTAGGCTCTCCGTTCAGTTTGTTCAAATTATATTCTCACTAAAAAGCAGAATTAGAATGTTTTTTCTTATGCCTAGTGTGAGCCCTCTTTACTACAAAGAAATGCAGTTGCTCTTTTTAAGACATTGAAGAAATAGCTGATTTTTGCCTTCTAACCACACCTTTTCTCTATTTACAGAATTTTATAGCATCTTTTTCTTCATTTCTCTTTTCCTGTGTGAACCATTCTACAAGTTAAGGTTAAAAAAAAAAAAAAATAAAAAAAAAATTGCTTTTTACTGTTTACTGCTGTATTCTTGACTCCTTCTGGATTATATATATCTTGCAAAGCTACTTTTTAATGGGATTAATGGAAGCAGATACCATTCCTCAACTGAGAACTCACTATCATGAGGTAGAGTGAAATAATTCTCCTGATTCCATCCCAATCTGAAATTTACTTCTTTTTCTTTTTCTTTTTCTTTTTCTTTTTCTTTTTTTTTTTTTTTTTTTTACAACAGCAGCTACTTTTTAATTAAACTTTAGCTTAAGAACTGCCATACTTTGTGACTTGATATGTCTGAAAGGTAGATTTAACTCTACTTCATGCTGGAAGTTGGACAAGATGGTTTATCACAGAATAATTCAGGGTGGACGGGATCTCTGGTGGTCACCTGGCTTAAAGGATAACCAGCTTTTGTCATATTTTCCAGGCATTTCTGATCCAAGTTTGAAATTTTGCCAAAGGTGGAGAAATTCCTAATCTTTTTCAGACCCTCTTCCAATATATGGCTACCTTCGCTGGGGGTTATTTTTCTCCAAATATCGAAATGGAGTTTGCGTAGTTGTAACTTACACGCACTGCTTCTTTCTGCAATATGGGCTTGACCTTGGTTCTACTTCACCACTACAAACTTATCTGGCAACAGCTGGCCTCTGTTTACCATGGAAACCTTGTTGGTTAAGGCACTGGCTGCCCTGCCTTATTCTTAACCTTGGTTCTGGTTTTCTTACAGAGCTGCCCACTCTCCCACATTTTGGGATAGGCATATTAAAGGGTCTTGAATTGTTCTGCTAGTTTAAGAGGAAATACTAATAATTTTTTCTGAGCTGTTGTTCATCTGACTTACACTTATTGTAGTCTGCTTATGAAAAAAAATCATATGGAACTTATAAAGAAGTTCATAACATCAAATAATAATGCATGTTACATAATACCATAAAGAATGTGCAATATGTAGTACAAGTCTTTATTTTTTCTCATTTTCTTCCTCTATGACTACAGAAGTCAGAAGTGTTATTCCTGAAAACATTTGTAACAGATGGTATCTGAGGGGCAAGCATTAAAATGAGTACCCATCCTGCAAAAAAGATAATTCTTATTACAAAGAAAATATGGTTTCAGACTTGCTTCAGAAACACATTTTAACATATACGTGAAGTCCATGCTTTAGAGTTTGTTGACTATCGTTATTTACTCTATATTTCAGTCTCAGAAGTCCTTCTCATGAGAATGGCTGGCCATTAAATTCATTGCCAACATATGAATTATGCTTAGTGTTGATACATATGGCATAATAAGTAGAAAACTTATGGTTTCCCACAAGCTGTTTCTTAAAGATATGATGAGATTTGTATGCATCTTATCAGTTCTAGAGAGGTACAAAAAAAAGATGGAAGACACTGGACCATCAGTAGAAAAAAGTTGGTGCTTGAGAGCTAGAGGTTAACAAAGATCTTGCCCTATCTTAGGTGACTAATTGGCCTATAATAGGAGAGAAGATCTGTCCAGAAATGATGTCTTGATACTGCAAATCTTTGTCTTTTAATAGAACATTTGTCAGAAAGCCATTGAAAAATTTTAGTTTTCGCTATGTGGAGAATGGAAATTAAACCTTCTTCACACACACTGCACCATGTCACATATAAATACACCTTTTGTTTCATCTGTGTAGATCAGGCATGCAAATATCTACAATTTCCAAAAATATTGCTCTCCAGAAATAATGCCTCGCTGTACTGGGTATGATGCTGTGCCTCTGAAGTCAATGCGAGCTTTGTTAAAGGTCTCAAAGGAAGTAGGACCAGACTTATCCCGCAATGTGAATTGTGGTGTCAACATCCTTGGTCTGTTCAGAAGCAAGTTCAAAGACTGTAACCACTTATTTGGAAAAGTAATTGTTACTTCAGGTTTAATCCACATAGCTGAATGCATCTTCATCTCTTAGAATTTCATGTACTGTCAGTGTCATTCCAGAAAGAGGTTATAATGTTTTTAATTTTCATTTCCCACCACATCACAAAGACACACCGAATGATCCAATTTAAAATCAAACATTAGCTTCCTCACTTTTTTGCCACTTCAAGTAAGTAACAGAAATCACAACCAGCCAACAACATCCTGTGTCTATCTACACAAGTCCAGTCGGCTAAATGTTTGTTTCAGAAATTATAATTCATGCTATAATAGTAAATATAGAATATATTATATTATATTTATTATATTATATTATAATAAATTATAATTATATTATAACTAAATTTATATATAAATAATTATGTAAACCCAATATTCATATATTATATTATATCTAAAATATAATATAATAAATGAACCTATAAGAAGTGCTCAGAGCAATGTAGAGATATTTCAGCTGCTCCAGTCCCTGAGCTGGCTTCATTTGGAGCTTGGCTCTGATGCCTTTATAGAAACGCCTCTAGTATGGGGAACAAGCAAGACGAATTAGAGATGTGTGCATGTCTATGGGGATACGATACAATAGTTATCACAGAAGCATGGTGGGATGGCTGTATGACTGGAGTGCTGGAATGGAAGGTTACAGGCTCTTTAGAAAAGACAGCCTAGGCAGATGGGGAGAGGGGGTTGCTATTTATTCTAGGAATAGGCTGGAGAGGATTGGACTCTGTCTGGAGAGAGGTGATCAGTCAACAGAGAGTTTATGGGTCAGGGATAAAGGGAGAGCAGCTATGCAGATTTTCAGCCTGGAGAAGATAAAGCTGTGTGGAGACTTCATAGCAGCCTTCCAGTATCTGAAGGGGGCCTATAAGGATGCTGGGGAGGGACTATTCATTAGAGACTGTAGTGATAGGACAAGGGGTAACGGGTTAAAACTTGAACAGGGGAAGTCTAGACCAGATATAAGAAGGAAGTTCTTTACTGTGAGGGTGGTGAGGCATTGGAATAGGTTGCCCAGGGAAGTTGTGAATACTCCATCCCTGGAGGCATTCAAGGCCAGGTTGGACATAGCCTTGGGTGACATGATTTAGTGTGAGGTGTCCCTGCCCACGTCAGGAGGGTTTGAATTAGATGAACTTAGGGTCCTTTCCAACCCTAACTATTCTATGATTATATGTTTCTGTGATTTGATGTTTGCATCCCTTCCTTCATAATGCAGCTGTTGGAAAAAGACTGTGATTTGCTTGTATTGCTCAGATATGCTATATGTTAGAGAGCTCCTGCTCTTTTATATTGCCCCTGCTGAGCCAGCGCACATTTTATTTCATCGCACTGGAACACACTGTTATAATTAGGTGAAAGTCTCAGGAAACCACTACTTTAGTTCCTTATCCTTAAAATCACAGATAGGAGCTTAAGCTGTAGAGTAGAGAACTAATTTGTTATTCAGTCTGGTTTCTTTTCTCAGTATTCTTACTGCTAAAAAGTAAGGAATAAATACAAGAAATGAAAATGTTTAAATGCTACTAATAGAATTTCCTAAATTTTATTTCAAGAACAAATTTCTGACCAAGGAAGGCAGTGGGAGATTGACTTGATAGGATCCTTTTCAAACCAGTACATTTTCTACCATCTTCAGAGACAGGGACAGAAGAGAACATGGGAGGCAGGGCCATAGCATGCAGTGCTGTTCAGATTCCAGACAGCACTATTGCACTTTGGAAATTCAAATGCTATGAAAATTTTGTTGATCCTTGAAAAAGGACAGAGCACAAAGGATGCTAAAGCAAGTATGCTACCAGAGTCCAAATACACTGCATTTGAATGTTTGCATTCTGCTTCCTAGCTTTCATCCTTTTAACAAGTCCAATCATCAACGTTTTCTGCTACTTATCATATTCAGATATTAAGTCGGCTGATATCTCTCACTCTTTGCCTTTCTTTCTGAAGACCAGCTAGGATTTCCCAAGCATTCCTAGATAGTCAGTTAACACTAGCTCCCTTGGAGAAAAGAAAGGAAGTTGTTAAAAACTATATATACCTGGAAAAAAACCTATGAGCAGCCAGTTCGAGTTTAGCATTCAGAGAGCTTCAGATCCGACTAAATATCTAATGTAACAGAATACTGAACTTCAGAAGATGCAATCTAGTTACTGTTGCTGCCCTGGAATTGCTGAAATTTTAAATTATAGAATCATAGAATAGTTAGGATTAGAAAGGACCTTAAGATCATCTAGTTCCAAACCCCCTGCCATGGGCAGGGACACTTCCACTAAACCATGCCACAGCTCTGTCCAACCTGGCCTTGAACACTGTCAGGGATGGACCATTCACAACTTCCTTCAGCAACCCATTTCAGTGCCTCACGACCCTCACAGTAAAGAACTTCTTCCTTATATACAATCTTCTTATATCCAGCTTCCCCTGTTTAAGTTTTAACCTGTTATTCCTTGTCCTATCACTACAGTCCCTAATGAAAGTCCATCCCCAGCAAATTTCCAAATATAAAATGATTCTTGCAGAGCTCGCAGTAGGGGATTGCAGAGAAAGTCTGTACAGTATTTACTTTCTAAGTGCATATTTTCCTATATAGTATTAAGAAAAATGTTGGTGCATGAGCAGCAACAAACCAGCACAGGCTTTATTTTATTTTTTTCCCTAAAGTATCTGTGGTGATACAATCTGATTTCCCATTCGAATATAACTCTTCTGTCACATATCTACAGCTGCAACCTACTAGAGAAAGAGATTAAGTGGAAGAAAATCTAAGCCACAATAGGCCTAGCAAGTCACCTGCTAAAGACTTTGGGTGAGAGTCAAGGGGTTAGCTGAATTCCCAGTTTAGTCATGCTGTATGCTTTCTCTGAAAGCATCTGTGCTGATGAATGGGATGGCAATGAATACATATGGACTTTTTAAATTTCTTGTGCTTATATATCTGTGGTGTCCTATGTTTTGTAGACTGTACAGATTTGTTTGCCTCTTTCTGAGAAGCATGGGTGTAATTTTTTTCACTGATATACTTGCAGTTCTTTAAATATGACCACATTAAGGAAAGAAATAATAATGAAAATGCAGAAGTCAGCTGCTCTACTACACAATCTTCACTCTGTTACCTTGATCTGTTACCAAGTTATAAAGTCTTTCAACTGTAATGGAATAATTCAGAGAAAAAAAAATATGGAAATGGTGTTTTTCTTGTATGTCATATATTTAATTTTTATCAGATACTCGATAATTAAAGACAGAAAGAAAATTAAAATTGCTCCAAAAAGAAAATAGCTTATTTTACTAGGTGATATTGTAGTCCATGAGAAGAGTGACACAGAGGCTGGCCAGAGACTGGAAAGCGTATTAGTTTCTGATCAAATATATATATCTTGTCTAGGAGACAAATTACCACACTGTAGAGGCTCGTATCTGCAAACAATGGCACAAAAGTTTTAACTCTGGCTGTCACTGGTCCTTTCTTTGTCTCTGTCTTTGATGACATTCTTATGCTTGAGTGAAGTCACCTAAATGTCTTTAGGCAAGCAGAAATCACGATTAATTATTATGTTGGTTTTAAGTTTTCTTTGTGCTGGCCAAGGAGCTAGAGAAGGCTTTAGGAGTTTAATAAAAATTACTGATTTTAAGATAAGACTGCAATATCCTTTTTTACTTTCCCCTACTTATGTTTCTGCTAGTGCTCTTTCAGGTTTAATCTTTTATTCTGACATTTTTCTTTTTATACTGTGAATACAGATTTTTTTTTTTTTTTTTTTTTTTTCAGTAGGAATGTAGGACTGGACAAGATCATGAAGAACTTTATATTAATTTTCTTGAAAACACAAGAAATAATGTGCTTGATGACTAAATTCAGAGGATCCAAATAATTTCTTGAGTACATGTTCCCATACACTGTACATTAAAATATCCTTTCCAGCATCTGTTTAAAAATATAAGCCCTGCAATGAGAGCTCAAAACCAAGAAATATAATTTCCCATGGAAACAGCAGAAAAGAACAATAAGCTATTTCCCAGGGGTAGCAATATTTGGTAAGTAAAAGGGTTACTGGTCCAAGGAAAACTGTTAGGGAAACTCATGCTCCAGTGGAAGACCCAGTGAAGGAAATAAATACCCTCAGTTCCCTTCAATGTGACCTACTTTTGTGCTTAGTTTAATTTTGAGGGTATGAAGAAAATATGTTATCTAGACCTTAACAAATTTTACTTCTACCTGTTATCTCTGAACACCTTGCCTCATGGCCATTTTAGCTGTGACATATCTCTTTGCCTTGCAGCAACACACAAGGGGCAGAAGTAGAAACGACCTCTTCCTCTCCTCCCGCCTGAGTCATTAGAGACTACAGGAAGTCTCAGGGCGTGGGATTAATGCAATTTAAGCAGAGAGCAAACAGGCGTTGATCATGTTACAGCCAGCCACATCCTCTTCCTTTATGACAGAGGGATCATGGTAAAGCTAAAAATGTAGTTGTCTTTTTGTGAATAGACAACGGGAAAAAGAAGACACAGTCATTCACTCCTTGGGAATAGGGCAGCTATAATATAATATCTGTGCTTTTAGACACAGCCTTCTGTGGGAGGATAGCACAAAGGTAAATACAAAGTTGGTCACTTGTACTTCCTTTCAAAAGTCAGAGCTGAGACACATAGTAACTTATTGGTCTTAAAAGAAATGTGGATACAATTCCCAAGTATCTTTCACAAAATATTCAAGTTACCCAAATCAATTTTCAGCATGAAAATACACTTTGTCCAGTCTTCATATGATATCTGATGCTTTTGAATCTGGGATTTCCGCCAGACTAGAATTTCAACTACATTTCTATGATTAGTGAAGGGTGAGATCACTCCAAATTTTCCCAAGAGAGAGACAATAAGAAATGATGGCACAATAAACCTTGCACAGAGAAAGAAGGGGAGATATTCAGGTTTTTCTGACACTGTTTTCCTCTTTAAATCCATTATGTCTCTTGAACCCATTTTTGTCAAAGGGACAAATAATCACCTTGTGAAAAATAAAGTATCTCTCGTGAAATCAGTGGACCTGCATCAAATGAAGACTGATAAGCATGACTTTTCCATTTAAATACTATCGTATCAGATGTTGATAGGATAGGTTTTAACACCAGAATTTAATCTTTGAATGTCATGGCATATACATATTTAATTATTGATATACTTATTGACAAAGAAATACTAAGATATGCTTCCAACTGTTATTTCGCCAATACCAGAATCACTAAAACAGATCAGGACATATATGCAAAAAATTTCTTTAGACAAAAGATGGCAGTTTTATAAATTAACTCAGCATAGTTTTATATTTTAAAGGATTAAAGGATGCAAGGCTCTACTGTGAATGTTTGGTTTGCATGTACCTTACAAACTATGATGAAAATAGCTGCTTTGCAAGTTATCCTATAACATCTTTATGAAGATGTTAAAATGCTCTGGTGAAAACACAGCAAATAGAACCATATATTTCTGATCAAATAAAAAGATGGTATTGATTCAAATGCTGGCACACATCAATGCAGAAGAAAAGAATGTTGAAAAGCAGACTAGAAGCATCAACAGGGTCATAGAATCATAAAATAGTTACGGTTGGAAAGGACCTTAAGATCATCTAGTTCCAACCCCCCTGACATGGGCAGGCACACCTCATACTAAACAACGCCACGCAAGGCACTGTCCAACCTGGCCTTGAACACAGCCAGGGATGGAGCATTCACAACTTCCCTGGGCAACCCATTCCAGTGCCTCAC
>JANRGW010015213.1:0-26812 GCA_024733675.1 Psilopsiagon aymara | reverse complement strand
TCCAGGAGCAGAGGGAAGAAAAAGGGGGAAGTGAGTGAACAAACTGCGTGGCTGATTTATGGCTTAAACCACAACATACGGGTAAGGCATGGTTCTTTCTACGTTGTCTTTTCTCCTTGAGACTGATTCTGTGTGTGTTCTCAAAAGAGACAGCAGCATTATGCATGATCTGTCTCCAAACCTCCCAACTGGAGACCAGGGTGAACCACTGATGGTAGTCAATATGACCAAGGCTAAGATATTGTTTCAGGGAATCCTTATATCTCCTCTTTGGGGCACTTCTCTTGCGGCAGCTGGTGAGGAGTCTTAGGGAGGCGGTGATCAACCTGGAGATGTGCCCTGCCCAGTGCAGCTGAGTTTTCAGCAACATGGCCTCGATACTAGTGACCTCTGCCTGTTCAAGGACAGTAACATTAGACACATAGTCCAGTGGATGTTTAGGATTGTATGGAGGCGGATCATTATCTAGTCACTCAAAGTTCCTCACTTAGTACTTCTATCTTAAAAGCCCAGATGTGTTATTGATTGCTCTTCAATCTTGTGTATGACATCATTCAGCAATACACAGAGAAACTATTTTTCAAATGACATGCTGTATATTTATCCCCTTATAATCCCATTACAACTGACACTGAATCATTGTTCTGCAAACAGGTAAGCACAGGAAGGGACAGGGGCTCAGACAGTCCCAGCATTGCATGACTTCTAAAATCTTAAAGTCTGAGTCACATTATCCTATGGCTTACCAGAGGTGAAAACTGGAACATCCATGAGATGTCTGATTGACCTGATACACTCTGTAAGCCTCTAACATCAGCTTAACATAGCACTTCAGCTAAAGAGTGAGAAAAGCTGTTATTTAAACAGTGATTAAAGGTGTTGTCTGGTCTCAAGAATTAACTCCAGAAGTAATCACCAAACCCTATCTCTTCTGCTGAAAGTTGTCATGTTTGACCACCAGATCCATCCAGCTCCTGATTAAGATGAAGCAGAGAGTTTGCAATTTCTCACATGGCCTCAGGGGGCAACTGAGTGCTGGCACAATTTCTGTACGGGGGGGAAAGCGGCTTTACAATGTAGAAAATAGAGCTACTCCAGCAAAAGGTGGTTACTTAATTGTAGCACTTTAATAGAGCCACTTTGTCTTAATAAACAAAGTATGTGCATGTAATTGCATAATTTAGAATATCAATTACCTATGCAGTGCAAAAAAAATTACTCTTAATTACCTATGCAGTGCAAAAAAAATTACTCTTAATTGCTTAATTAAAATACAGTGCAGCTCACACATATATGGTTTGTCTGTGCTCCAGTGGCTGGACCTGCTCCCTGAATACTCAGAGAAATATGCACAGAAGATGATAGAACCAAATTTCCCCAGGAATTTCACAAAGCAAAAATGCCAAACAAGCTCTATTTTTGCCAGCTGACGTATGTACATAAATATACTGGCACCCCTCCTATGCTAAGTGAAGCATCTAAGGCTTTCTGTTGAATCTGGTGAGCTCAGCCTTGGGTGAATTACCCAATCCTCTGTCAGTAACCACATCTCTCAAACAGAGATAGTAAGAAAACATTGCTTACCTGTATAAAAGAGAACATCTTTAAGCTATTGCAAACCATATCGTTATGTTTATCCATTAATGGTGTTTCCATTTACCAACACAGGGAGGACGAGGCACCAAGGTTTAGTGAGTTGCCAGGGCTTACTTGGACCTTTGATTTCTAACCACTGATGTGGGCTTCAGAGGTGAGGAATGAGCATATTATGCCAGAACTATAGCCCAGTGCCCAAGCTAGCAGACCCACCAGTCCGTTTCGGGTTCCACAGTGACTTGTGAGGCTAGGGAACATGGATATGAAAACCAGGAGTCACTGCTCTAGTGGAGTGTGTGTACCTATAAAAGGTCTATGTGTCAGAAAACCTAAGTGGGCTATTTTGGTTTAAAAAATCATAAAACCATAATTTATTTACCTCACTATAAAGATTACAGGTATTTCAAGGGGTTGTTATCTGAAGTCAGATATTCAGCAGACTTCACTTTTTTTCCTCATAACTCAAATTCTTCTTCCTTTTGACAGCACAGCAAGAGACAATGTGCATTATGCTATTTTGGATCTACACATGGCCAAAAGGCACATGTATTTTGACTAGCTACCTGCCACCTACAAGCATGGATAATAGTTCACTTCTCTCCTGTACTATTTTTTGATTTCCTTCCCTACCAAACCAGCACATGATGGACTGATTGGCAAACAGGCTTTTCACTGGGAACTCAGGTTAAATTTCACCAAGCATTGTGTAGTCTAAGACTCAAAGAGACCTTGGGATTGCGATGTTAGATTTTCAGGGTATCTGTCAGCCAAGGCCTGATCCTTATCCCTAAAAATATTTGAATACTGACTCTGGTCAGTATTCCCAGCCAAGATACTACTACTGGAGTTACTCATAAACCACGTCAGCCTTTTCCCATGCAAAAACAGGGGAAATTTACTTTTCTCAAATGTATTTAGCAACTAGACAACTGAACTTTCTGCTATTTCATTTTGAATCTCTCTTCTATTGACATACCACTTAACACAAAGAATGGAACCTTTATTGGAAGCAAGTTTCAGAACTGATTTGCTCAGACCCAAGATTCACAAAGTCAAAGGCAGAGGCAGACTCACCTCTCTTCTCTCATTTCTCTGTCTCCCTTCCTTCCCCACCTTGGAGTGTAACTAGGAAAGAACTTACCCAGTGATAATCTACTGGTTCTCAGCAAAAGAATCAATACACACAAGGACTTTGAATTAAGCAAATTAAGCAGAACACAGATTTTAAAACAGAGGATGCCCTGACTGCTCATTGGTACAAGAGGGTACTTGGGTAAGTCCATTCTTGCCCTTTCCCAGCTCTTCACTTGCACAAGAACTGATGTGACAGATGTGTTGTGTGAAGATCTAGAGACCGGAGTGACTTGGTTTGCAGGAACGTCTATTCTGAGAATCCCCCCAGGGCTTGGATAGGAGTGGGAGCCCAATTAGCTCAGCAGACTCTCCATGCCTGTACCTAATCCCAAAATAGCTCCAGGCAATCCTGGGATCTTACAGGCAGGTACATGCAAACCTAGATCAGTTCCACCCACCACGATGCTGGGATGGGAAGGGCAGGAGCAAGGTGTGGATGGGAGCTGGCTTGGAGATGCCAGATCACTGCATTAACCCAGAGCTGAACCCAAGGTCTGCTCCAAAAATACTTTGCTACGCACTGTACTAACATAGGTTTACAGCTTCCAGAGCTAAGCCCATAAATCCATGTGGGCAGGACAGTTTGCAGACTGACAAACTGAGGTCTCTGTCAGCTTGGGAATCTCTTTGCTGTCTTCTGTCTCACACTGCAGGTGGCTAGAAACTGAGACAAGGTTTTTAGCAACACCTGAATTGTGAAGGTGGCCCTAGAAAATTACCTGCTGAGTAAAAGCAAGGCACCACTAGCAGCATTTTACTGAGGTTTACGTAAGGAACAGAGATTTGAAGGCAAGTCCAAGAGGGCAGCCACGTTCATCCTTTTACTGGTCAACTGTGGGACTGTTGTGCATTTTCTATAACATTATCTGGTCAGTGGCTGGGATCCACCAAGATTAATATAGTTTGTTTCTTGGCTTTTCTGAACTACAGCTTAACGAAATAAATTGGAGTAGACTGGACAGAGTTGGATAAGTTCCCAAAACAAGCCTGTTGTCACTGGACAGAAAAGTAGCATGCATCAGTATGAAACGCTACAGGCTTTTGCTGCCAAGGGTTTCATTATATCACACCTGATACACGGGGCCAGGCTTGGTAGGTGTCTGACTCTGCAGCTCCATCTCTTGGCAAACATCAGGTAACAAACACGCTGCAAAGGCTCTTCTTAACTGCACGTAGAGACGCATGATATACTATTTCAGGGCAACATACTCCTCATTTCCTTAGCAATAAAGGAGGGACAACTATAACCTAAAATAGAAGAGGGGATTCTCTCTTTTGCCTCCTTCAGTGTTTGTTACATTATCAACTGTTGCTCTGGAAACAGAGTCCCCAAGTCAGAAACTGCCAATTCAAATAGGAGAAACAGGAGTTTGTGGGGATTTTTTTCCAAATGTTTTAAAAATACATAATTACATTTTTAATCTGTTGCTGTTTGTCAATCGTGAAATTGACATGTGCATCATGTCCATTGTGAAAATTCAGCAATTCCTGGATAAACATTTTTATTAAAAGAAAAAAAGGTTGTAAACTTTTCTGATCAGCCAATTTGCCCCTTTGGTAGCTGATGTAATCATGAAATACACAGCTACACTGTTCTCCTTGTTTGTAGGTCAGTATGTCTACTGAAGAAGAAGAGCCCACAAATTATCAATCTATTATTATTATTATTTGCTGCACCGTGGCCTTGTGCAGCCTGTATGACTGATGAGCTGATCAGCACCAGAGCTTCTGGGTGAACCTTAGTGATTTATCCTAGTTGATGAAATGGTTTTGCCATGCAAACAGACTAGTTAAGCTGAAGATTTTCAGACCCACTCATAAATCATGGTAATGCCTTGATCTGACCTGGATTTAGAGTATTTTAAAAATGGATGATTCCAAAAAGTACAAAATAAGTTATTTTCTAACAAGTGCAGATAAACTCAGGCTCTGGGAATGGAGAAGGATAAAATACAGATACAAAACAGTCGTGGACAGTCAAATGACTTAAGATTTTTTCTAAGAAAATTTGAAAATCGGTAAAGAAACAGATGAATAAAAATGGTGGAAGGCAAAATTTTCAAGTAAACTAAGAGAGGAGCTTGGATGAGATTATAGCAAAGCAAGATGCCATCATGGATGAATGCGGCATTTTCAAACAGAAGATGGTGCCTTCTGAGAGGAAGAATAGGAACTGCATTTTCAGGCTTCTAAATTTAACTGCCAAGAGTCATAAAAACACTTGGGTGTCACTGTAGGCATTTTGTCAGAGATGTCTTGCAGTGCTAAAAGAAAGGAATAGTTAGGAAAGAAAAAAGATGGAACAGAGAAGCAATCCTGAAAATACTTTTTATTACCCAAACAGTGCATTGTGATCAGTTCTGGTTACCTTGATAAGGACAAAATAGAAATGAAACAAGTTCAGAAATGACAATGAAAGTAATTAGAGGCATGAAAAGCTTCTAGATGAATAGTAAAATCAAATCCGTTAACTTCAGAGAAGGGAGAAGATAAAGGTGTTCAAAATAATGAACAGTACCAAAGAAAGTGAATCCTGTTCAACATTTCTCATCATAGATGAGCAGGAGGGCATCTGTTGAAAATTAAAGGCAAAAAGGTGAAAAGCAATCCTTTCCCATAGCATACAACTGCCTAGTGATTTCCTTTCCACTGTAGGCAATTGAGGCCAGGAGCTTCATGAATTAAAAGGGAATGGAAACATGCATGGAGAGAAGAGAATACGTCAAGTGCTAAAAATAAAGTCATGATTTGATTTTAATGGAGCTTCTCTTCCAGTGTAGGCTGCAGGACATAAAGCAGTCTTTGAGGGTGGGCAAGAGCAAACTTTTCCCCTTCAGAGGAGATTCATTTTAACTACCTTGTTCCAGTATTTCTCAGATCTTTCACTGCCAAACCTGCCACTTTCCATCGTCCCGGAGAGGATGCTGAGGCAGATGCAGGAGTGGCTAGCTATGAAGCAGCAGGTTCTGTTCTACTGCACCAGAAAATCAGAAAAGCTGGGAGAAGCTACATGAGGCCACAGGGAGACAAAAAGAAACCGAGTTTGCAAGAGTGCAAAAGTGAAAATCATCCCTACAGCTCAGCTCCTAAACAGCCAAACTTTCAGACAGCGATGATCCCACTTGGAAACTAGCAGGGGGAAACAGAAAGAAGCTCTGAGTGCAGTGCTTTTCAGGAAAGACTATTAGACTGACACAAGCCTCTGAGAGAAAATTTCACTGCGCAAAGCAGAAGAGCCATGAGTAACCCCAGAAGCACTGAGGGCAGCAGGACATAACTATCTGAGTGAAAAGTGGAGATGGTGTCTTTGCTCCTATAGAGGAACAAAGATATCCTGTATTCCCCTAATCAGTCTCACTTTCGCTCCTGTATAATCACACATGATAACTCTCACTCACTCGATTTATTGCTTTTATTGGCAGCTTTCCTGTGTTGTTGCTGAAATTGAAACACAAAGTAGGAACTGATACACTCATTTAATTTTTTCTTAGTGGCGTGACCAAAAGTGAAACTTTTTTTGGCTTTTTTCCCTTTTTTTTTTTTTTTTGAAGTGAAGGCAGGAAATAAAAAACTATGACCAGTTTTGGCATATGCACAACACCCCACTTCTTTCAGCTTACTCTGTTAAAGTTTTCAGTAAGGCCCACTGCAGTGGGATTTTATGAATAAGCAGGGATGATTTACCACTTTCAGAGATGCCAAGCAGGAGTTCCTTTCTCTCTACTCTCTATTGAGGGGTCAAGAGGTGCCAAATACCTAACCTACGAACAAAGGTTTGTAACTGAAAAGAGATGGTATAAAACACAAACGCGTTTTCAGTATTTCAGAAATGTCCTACCTTCTTCTTTTTTTCAGCATGGGAGGAATGTTCTCTCTCTTCCAAAGCAGCAAATGTTCTAAGACTGCTATGACTTGAATTTAAAACGTAACAGGTATATCTTTGTGTGTGCAAATGGCAGTTTCTACCATTAGTTTTGCCCCACAGTTCTTACTTTTGTGTTATTTTAACTCCACTTCTCTCACCTGATCTAATGAGGCATCCTCCCCAGCTAGTGCAGTTAAACAACCATTCTGCAGAGTTAAGTATGACATAGGTTTTTATACTACCAATGTTTTCTCAGAAGCATTTTCCAAAAGCCCAGATGAAAAGATTCACCTGATGCCCCTATCCATGCATTACATGTGTTTCTTTTTGCTTAGTAACTTGAAATTCCATTACATATGAAATTCTTTTGCAAGTAGTTTTTCTTTCCCTTAAGGATGTATAAATCATTACTTGCTACAAGTTCTTTCTTCTGTAAAGGCCAAGCTACTGTTCTGAGGGCTGTGTACTCTCTCCGAGATTTTCCTAATTTCTGTACATAGGTTCTTCCTCTGAGCATAGCCAAAGGGGAGAGCCAGGCAGAGCAGCAGAGGAAAACAGCCAAGTACAGCCTGGGTAGAGTTTCACACACCTCTTTCCTTCGGTCCCTCAACACATACTGGCAGAAACAAATATGACTGAGAACACCATCAATCCAATCTGTTCTGGTACACAGACAATTATCACAAAGTTGATGAGGTTTTTCAATAAGCCATATAAGCCATAAAGCAGTGTTTAGAATGGTTAATGCTTAAATATATACAGAGATATTTTGCTGTCCAGCACGCTGCAGGGAATATTAAGCAGCTGAAATACTCACAGACCTTTTGTAGTCTGGTTCTGTGTCTGCATAAGACTTCTCAGGATAATCAGGATGGGTACAAGGATTTCAGGGCAAAAACCTGTAAAGCTCAAAGTCTTTTTGAACAGGTTATGAAAGTCAATGAAACAAAAGGCACATGCTTGTCTATGTGATCATTCCCAGCTCAAGCTTCTCTGATGACACCAGTGGGATACAGTGTAAATACAAAACAAAAAAATGGAATAAGATGAGTCTGATAGCTTCAGCCTCTGCTGTGGCATCAGCTGGAATTGCAAAGGTGCCCTCATATCACTTGGTTCTGTAACCCAACTCCCTGTAACCACATGAAGTACTTTCCTGGGTCTTTTGAAGTTCAGCTGAGACAAGCAGCTTGGGTTACAAACTTAACCCAGGGAAGACCAAAATGATCGTGGCAGAGTGTGAGCATACATGTGAAACATGAAAGAAAAAGCAGAGGGATGATCTCTTCCATCACTGCTCATCCTTCCGTGTGCCCTGCAGGCACCCCACCCAGAGACTTGGAGTTGGCCTTGGATATACAGGTAACACAGGGTGGGGAAAAACTTTCTTCCCTATCCATGCCTTAACAAGTAGCAACTCCTCCAGCTGGACAACTTTGCATTTGTGTCAATAAATGCAGCTTAGCAGCTAGGGGACTGTGTATCTTTGTG
This sequence comes from Psilopsiagon aymara, assembly GCA_024733675.1. Taxonomy (NCBI): domain Eukaryota; kingdom Metazoa; phylum Chordata; class Aves; order Psittaciformes; family Psittacidae; genus Psilopsiagon; species Psilopsiagon aymara. Next base: position 18,726 of record JANRGW010015213.1, on the reverse strand, counting down.
AACTGAGCCTTCAGTGAAACTCCTCTCATCTGTAGGAAATTAATTTGCTTTGCCAAGCCAACTTGACTTTTCTAAAACAGAAAAATAGACTAGCTGAGCCAGAATGCAAATTTACAAAATGATTTGGAGAAACTAAAAAGTACTTTAGAAAACCAGAGGGAAAATGAGAAGGGGGAAAATTATAATGCACCAATTAGGGTGGAATGTGAGTTGTACAAGCTAACACAGGATTCCTTTTATTTTGCTTTCCAAAAGAGTCTGCAAAAATATTGCAGTTTAGTGTCAGCACCTCAGACCGGCACAACGAATTACGATATTCATAATCACAGAATCATAGAATAGTGAGGGTTAGAAAGGACCTTACGACCATCTAGTTCCAACCCCCCTGCCATGGGCAGGGACACCTCCCACTAAACCATATCACCCAAGGCTCTGTCCAACCTGGCCTTGAACACCACCAGCGATGGATCATTCACAGCTTCCCTGGGCAACCCACTCCAGTGCCTCACCACCCTTACATTAATAAACCACCATATTTCAAATGGGAAAGAGAAAAGCGAGGTGGTTTAGGTTGTATTCACTGTTTTAATAGTTTGTATCGATTAAAATTCATAGAAATGTCAATGCAATCATAACTCCGTTGCATTTTTTTAAATCAATGATCAGTAGAGTCCTGTGACAGTGCTTTAGGTTCATGAAAAAGCCTGATGGAAGCAAAACATGTGCTTGCATTTCGAAAATTTTAGTTGCCATCACTTCCATTTCTGAGTCAAAAATGGCATGTGTGCACACATGCACACATGGATATATATCCTTACAACTTTTCCAGAATTATTTCCTACCACAAAAAAAGGGTGGGTTTATATATTTTTACCAGTGCAGAATATTGGTAAACACTGAATTCATTCACCCCTGAGTATTGGTAAATGTCCATTAAGTTCCAGTGAAAGAAAGAGAAGTGCAGTAAAGTGACAGTTTGTAAGAGAACCACATGCAGCCCATTCACAGATCTTAGAACAGGCTTTTGGAATCTCAAGGTTATTTATGTGTTTTGACAACAAAGAATTCAGCTCTGAAAAAGAAAATCCACACCCTTTAAAGAAAATCTTACAGCTGCATTCCTACAAAACTGCTTAAAATGGTTAAATAAATGCAAATAAAAATCAAGAGGGAGGCTTGAGTTTCTCAGTGCCTGCAGCCAGTCCAGCTGTGGTGCCAGACCTCAAAGCATGTACTGCTGGCTAGAAAACGGGAGGGAAATAAGGTGAGTCAAGCATCATCCATCTGGCTCCTCAGCCCCTTGCCTGCTCCTTTACCTCACTGCACCCTTCAGACCTGCTGAAGAAAGCCAGCCCACAACAAAAGTTCGAAGTCTTATCACCTCCCTGTACTGGCCAGAAACTGCAGCCCTGGGACTTTGAGAAAGCAGCAGCAGCAGCCAGGGGAAATGGAGGGAAGGGGGGAAAAGCTGCTGTGGCCCTGTATAGTGCTTGGCACCCAGTTGCAGGGAGTGAGACAGCAAAGTCAGCTGTGATCAAGCCTAATACCCACTAGCAAGAAGGAGAGCAGAAAAGATGAAGCAGAGGGGATTTCCCCTCAGCAACAGTGATATTTGAAACAATAAAAGATACAAGCTCTTTTTGGATTGTATGGACACTTAGCAGGAGTGTGGAGGGGTTGAGAAGAGGCTGTGCTTTGGGAGTATTCTAAACTGCACGCAAACTGAGTAAATCTCTGGTCAGCTGTGAGAGAGAAGCTGCAGTGATTTATTTCAGCTAAAAAGGGATTTTATAAGCTTATAGGCTTTCTGGGACCTTTGCTTACTGAAATGACCATCACTGCAGCTGTGTCCAAGGTACCTGCTGTCTTCACCTCCTGCTTCTCTCCACAGAAGGTATGAGACAGGAACTTTTGTTTTCAGTGCTCATGATTGTTTTGCCTGGGAAACTCAGCACATGGGGACTTCAATCCTCTTTTGGGAACCTCTCATCCCAAAGGAAATTAAAAAATAAATAAATAAAAACAAAGCTAAATATACCAACTGAAGCAATTAGAAAGGTCTCTACCATTTCTATCACCCCCTTTCTGGGGTCCTGAGGCACCATGGGCTCAAATGTGCACACTCATGTGGTGACACAGCCCAGCCCCAAAGTGGGGATCCAGCTGGTGACCATCAGCAAATAAGGCAAACAGAAATGACAGGCTCAAAGAGAGGAATGTAGAGCAGGGGCCCCCAAAACACATGCATATTGCCTATTACACTGCAGGGACATCCAGTAGACGCCACAAGCAGGAACTCTGCCCAGATGTGTTAAGCAATTCCCTGCTGATATGGATTGCATCAGCTCTCCGGATACAGCTAAGTCATGCCAGTGTTTTTTGCTGTCCTTGAAACTCTCTAAAATGCACAGTAAGTTTTGGTTGGTTTTTCTTTTTTCTAACCATTGTTAAAAATCAGATTGCCCCATATGTTTTACATTTTCAGTTCATTTGCTGGGATGGTGAATACCTTTGGGCAAAGTCTTTGTTTCCTTAAACTTAACTCAGTTGTACTACCCATACAGATGAACAGTTTTCAGAGGTAAGTCCAGCAGTAAGTACAGACTACAGTTTCTTTGCCATGTAGATGGTGTCTTTCCTCATTATGGCACAGCCTCTTCAGTTTCAGGGTGCTTTGTCCTCTGTTTATGCACCAGTTCCCTGTTCCTTTGCCCTCCTCAGACAACCTCAAAATTAGGGTTAGGCAGTTGAAAGACAGCTCTGACCACCCCTGTTCACACATACTGCTTCAAATAATTTCCCTTGTAGAAGAATCTCTCCCGGTTGGAGGGCGGCTTCCCCCCAAGCAAGGCAAAGACATTTTGTGAAGGGCCGAAGCGTCCTTTCCTCCTCCCCACAAAATCCTAACCAAATCACGTCACATGAATCAAAGAAAGAGAGCAGGGTAGAAATGGCACCTGCCTAAGAGAGGAGACAGCCCTGTGTGTGGAGAGCGCCGTGTCGGGGAGAATGAAGGAGGCAGGTGCTGGTGGCCGGGTCATGCAGACATGCCAGGGACTTTGGCCATGCCCAGCTGCCACCCCCTGTGTTAACTCCTGCTCCCTCAGAGGGGACAGGAAGAGCAAACCTCCGGGAGGAGCCAGCAGTAAGCTGTCTAACAGGACAACTTGAAGGAATACGGTGATCTCCCATCTTAGCCCCCTGCTCTCTCCCCTGATCTCCCCTCAGCCCCCCACATCCTGCCAATAATCCTATTTTACACATCTTGCTCGTCCATGAGCAGCCTTACCAATGTCCACAGCCCCTCCAGCCTCAGAAAGTTCTCCTCCAAGTGACTGACAGTGCTGCCACATGCCAGATTTGCTTTTAGCCCACAGGACTGAGACGCTTCAGGCTGAGGAGTGGCCAAAACTGAAGAGAAACATGCCATCCAAACACCGAGTAAGAAGATATCTGATTGAGACATGGAGTGGATGAGGATCAGCATAGTCTGCAGGGTTTGGGGGAGGCAGGGAGCAGGTGAGAACCAGCAGCTGGAGTGGGAAAAGGCAAAGAAGATCAGGCAAGCAAAATGGGGAACACATAGTTTTGGAGACTGGCAAGACCATGAAGAAAACAACATGCAGGGGGAGTAGAAAAGGAACTGGGACTGGCTGAGTAGTGAAAGCATGAAAGAGCAAAGCAAGGGGTAGTGTTCAGCAAGGCAGTACGAAGAGCAATGTATAAATAAAAATTGGTACAAGTGTAGAAGCATGAGGAAAACCAGGAATGTGGAGAAAGACAAGGACATAACACCAGGAAAGAGTGAGAGGTGCAAAGCAGTGTGCAAAGAAAAAGTAGAATGATTAAAGCAAATGCTTCTGTGCTGAGAAGTATTGAGGCTCTCTTTTTTTTTGTCTTTTCTGCCCACAGATGTCTATGAAAGTTTCTGACTAAGCATCCCAGCTCTCCCAAAAGCCTCAGCCATCCCACACAGGGTAGCTGGCAGCTGCTCTCCACCACCTTCTTCATAGAATACCTGGCACTGGTGCTGCAGGGAAACACGTTTTTGTCCCGGCTGTTGGCATGTCCGCAGGTATCAATAGTATGATAAATCCATGTGATGTCTTTGCTTTTTAGAAACCCAGGTTTCCAATGTTAATTCCATCTGTCATGGCACACAGCACCATCTAACCCCTGCACAGAGAATATGCATTAGGAGATACAACCCGCCAAGGACTCCACCCAGCTGATCGAGTTTACTTCTTTTTAAAAGAAGAGCTTTCAAATGAACTATTTGGAGCAGTACAAAGCCCTCAAATGTGTTTTTCTTAAATTCAAGAACATGGAAGAAAAATATTTTATTTTACTTTTCTGGAGGAAAAAGCAAAACCATCACAGTTCCAGTGACACAATCACACTTCCCAGGGGGTTTCCAGCTGAAAGGCAAACCCATCCATGAAGGATTTAATTTTCTTGCAATGGAATTTTCTCTCAATAAATGAACAAACTTACTTCTTTCTTCACCTCAGACTTTCTATTGTAATCTGTAAAGCACAGTAATGTTACCTATTCATCTCTTTCAGATGTTATGAAAATAAAGCCATGTGAAGCACGCAGTTGCTATAGCAATTAGCATCATAGCAAAAAGGCCAATGAACCAACAAAGGACATTGTCTCCAGAACAGGGTTTAAATCATGCATGAACTGTATGTTAACCTTAAGACCCACATAAAATGAGGAGGAGGAAAAAAACATACTGATTCTTGAAAAACTCCTACAAGAATAAATAAGCTGTGTGCTCATATAATTAAAGGCTCCATGGCTCACACAGGCACCCTCTTTCTGACATTTCCTGGGAGATTTTTAGGTGACTTGGCAACCAGAAGAATGTTTTTGTATGTTTGTGTCAAACTCTATTTGATTTGCCTTGTATGCATAATTTAGTCTCATGCCTGGATACTTGAGAAAATTGTGAATTTGTAAGTTCTTTTTACATTAGACTAGGTATCTTGTAAGTATATCTAAATCATGCCACACATACATTTAAAAATACTTGGGATAAAACCTCTCAATTTTTGTCTTAACCTTTGTCCACAATATATTCTGTTGCTCTAGAAAACTTTCTTTTTATCAGCTTTTTGCTCCACACTATCATCACTAAAAAAGAAATGTTTCCTAATCACCAGACATGATGGGGCTTGCTATGCTTTGAAACAGCAACATGCTTGGGTGCTTAAGAGCATTTGGCTTTGCGCTTTGCATCCAACCAACAACACACCCAAGTAAGCTGCTATTGGACAGGGACTTAATCCCTGTCATGTTTAATCACTACATTAAAAGATTTAAAGACTAACACTAAAGGCCATTCAGTTTGGGCACCATAGACTTAAATGACAGAGCTTCTGTTCTGCTATGACACCAATAAGAAAGTTATTAAGTCCATATAAAATGCACTGAAAAATCCCATCCCTGCTCTGTGCATAACTCTCTGCAGCAAGGATGACTCCTCTGCTCCCAAGTGCAGAAGACGTGAGGGGGCCATTTTGCATTTCCTCAAGAGTGTGACCCCCAATATAAAGTCTCCTACTTGGACACCACATTGCTTCGGGATGTGATTGCTAGCAGCAGCAGCCAGGGCTGATTCTGACTGCCCAGTCGCCTAAGGAGTTAAAAGCCTCTCTTGGAGGTGTGGACTTTGCTACAATTCCTCAAGTGCTGTTACTCTCTGTTTAATTCAGATCTCTGGGAGCTGCATGTCCAGGTTTTTTCACTAGGGCCATGCGTCTCCCATGTAGCACAAGTTCCACTGGCTTCCAAATTCACTTCCCCAGTTCAAATCCAGTACTAGGCATTTTCAGCCTAGTAATTCATCAGCCAGAGGACTCTGGTGCCACACATGAACTATGGGGCAAACATGGATAACGCCTTCTGTGCCGTGTCCTAAGATCTCAGTTCCTCAATGTCCAGATGAGGGCACTGATGGATGCCACCATGTGTTCTTTCCTGAGCTTCTTACAGGTTTTCTTCCAATGGAAACCCGGGTAGGCACTAGGGGAGGAGTGATGCATGCTCTCTTTCTCCATAGCCTGCTGTCAGGGTACAGGTACCACAGCTCAGAAGAATCCTCATACAGGTGCCTCATGTCTCAGAGAGTATACAATTCAAAGTCCCCTTCCCTTGCAAAGACCAAGTTTAATCAACTTCATAAGATGCTTTGAAGATAATTAGTTGTTTAACCAGATCATTTCCAGAGTGTTATTGAGCAGACCAGAGAACCTGGGGGGTGCTTTTAGTCTTTTAGTTTTTACTTGCTCACATGTTGTGCAAGTTAACTTTGCCGCCTAGTTTACATCTGTGTTACGTGTAGCTGGAGGTTGTATATAGATGCATCAAATAAAAGAACAAAGTAGTAAAATTAATCATCACATTGATTTTAACCATAATCCCACAATAAAAATGGAAGTTGGAATTCCATCTGAGATGGTCGCCTGAGATGATTCCATTGAGTAGGGAGAAAATTATCACTCTTTCCAGTTACCAGAAGCTGGCACAAACTTCCAGGGAGCAACTCTATTTCAAAAATCAGTTCTGCCCGCAGCTGTGGAGCAAAGACATCACTCCCTGATGCTTTCCCAGCAGCCCTCTCATCTGTGCTGCCTTGACTGAAAATATTTTCACAGCCAAAAAGCTAACAATATCACACATGTTTTCAAACATCAAGTCTTCCTCATATGGGAAAAAAGTAGAAATTGTAAAACAGCAGACCACACAGTGATAACCACTGATACAGAATCTACATGATAAGAAAGTCTTATCAGTACGCTCATTCTTCCTGAATGCTTATTTAGAATTACAATGCCTCTATATAAAAAATTAGCAATCTATTCCATTTATCCTCATTTTGTGTTGATAATACGTACAGTTATTCAAACCACGTAACTTTTTTCTTTCTATTAAAAGTAAGACACTGTTGTTTTCTGACTGATTACTCATGATGGTAGTAAAAATTGACTTTCTCATAGGTGTATGATATCCCAATATGGGAAGGTTTTAATAGTCCAAAGCAACCTTTTCAAATATTAGCTGTTATCGTGCTCTTGCCTTGTCTTTTTATGCATCATTGTACACATACACACAAATAAATACAAAGAGCAAACTAAGGAAAATAAAATACTTTCTAGACCAACCACTGCTAGCAACAGACACTCAAAAATGAGACAAATCATGATCTCTGTATACAAGAGAATTATTTGTTCAAGTAGGTCAAGGAAGACTTGGCCTAGGGTGCTGTTTAAAGTAAATGTAGTGTAAACTACTTTGCAGTTTGTTATATTCCATCATTTACATGACTTACATACAGTCTGTGGCTTACATAGCATGGCAAGTCGGCTTCTCCTATGCTAAGTGTATTTATTTATTTATATATAAGAGAGTGGAAACAGAAATATGAGTACAAAGGAATCAGCAATGGTTGTCACACTGTGAGATGGCCTCTCCAGTTCTCCTTCATATGTGTCTCTGGAAGAAAGATAAAAGTTGCATGCCCTCTGTGTCTGCAATGGGACAGCATAACAGGTGCTTTCATCTTGTAAGAGAAGTTAAACATGAAGTAGAGAGTTGCTGTATTCCTTACCCAAAAAATTTGCATATCACCACAGAAGGACTGAGGATCAGAACTTCACTTGTGTTAAACTTCAGAGCTCAAGTCTAGTCCTGAGGGTTTTGACATTAATTTTGATAATATTTTCAACTACTTTTATCAGTTCATGATTTTACAGATTTGGAATCACTTTATTGGTGGGGGGGAGAGAAGATTTAGGCATGATAGCTAGTGTTTTGGGTAGTTAGGTCTTAATTAAAAATTAAGCATAAGACACACTGAAGAAAGCATTATCTCCACATTACAAGCATTACAGCATTAGAAATCACTCTACAACTCTAATTCCAGTTCATAAATGATTACAAGCACTTACTATGCTATAGAACTCTTTGCTGAGAATCCTACATACTTATAACTAAGCTTTTGAGAAGCCTGGAGCTTGGCAGAGATATCAAACCACAGTATTCACTCTCTGGGCAAAGATTTTCTTGTGTAGATCTTGCTTTCATTTTCAGTAGAAGTGTTTTTATGGAGAAGGAAAAAAAAAAAGGCACGGGGGGTGCTTGCCACTTTTAGGAGCTCATTTGTTTACTTGAAGAGTGGAGAACATAACAGTGTCCGAAACAGTGTCAGTAAGCTTCTAATTAACCAAAATTATAAGATGACAAGGGAGGGATGTTCCTTTTGGAGTGCAACATGTCAGTCTTAGAAACATCAGTACGGATACTTCTATAAAAGATAAACCCCCATCCTACACAATGCATATTTACCACATTTCCCCTCATTCTGAGGTAGAGACTCTTCAGCAATTTCCAACTATTTACTCCAAGTTGGAGAGGGTAATTTGTGCCTTGAAGAAAACTTTCCATTCCAACATGAAAGTTCAAATTGGTAATGTAGTCTCAAAGATGCAGTTCGTATGATTTTGGCTTTAACTGCACACCAGTTTAAAATTTACCTTTTCACTTCCTTTATGGTCGTTACAGATAAGAAGTCCTAAATAACAGACAAGCATCCAGTCTTGTTCATACAGTAAGAGCAAGAAACTGAAAACTGACAGACTAAGCTCTGATGTCCAAGTAAGTCTGCTGTCTGCTCTTACAGAATCTACATTGTATAATGGTCTTATCCTTGAAGTTATGACTTATGAGTGTTCATCCAGCTTTGTAATGTCTTTATGTCTGTAATGACACCAATTTTGACCAATTTAGAAGTGTGAGATTGTCTTAATTTTCAATATCCTCTCTAGAATGGTGAGCATACCACGTGAGATACTTCTTGTCAGATGTCACTTGTGAGAAAGCATATAGGCACTCACTCCTTCCTTTTGCAAAAGTGGAATCAGTTCAACCTTCCAGGGTTATAGAATAATCACTGGGCACAGAATCACATCTGCTCTGTGGGGTTTTTTACTATTTCTTTCTGTAATTGCAAGGCTGTCAAGGAACTTGTTGGTTTACAAAGGAATACCTGACAAGAAGTCACAATTAATGTTTATTGTATCTGAATCTGATTCGCATGTGCGCTAAGAGCTCTATATTTCTTCTTCAATGTCTCTAAACAGTGGGAAGAAGCTGGTATTTATTTTTAAGTGTCTGCAATAAGATCACTGTACATTAGTAAAGAAACTGGTTCAAAGGAGCTTGTCTGATCTTTAGTAACACTGTAGTTTGCTCACGTGCTTGGCTTTTTCCAAATAAGCACAGTAAAATCAGTATTTCACAGTTCACACAGACTAAACACCAGCCTAGAAAATCAGCACCAAAAGCAATACTGTTTCATACCTGAGCAGACTTTCCGAGAGACCAGACAGTGAAGATCCTGTTTCAAAAGATACTTCTTTTGTTTCAAATGAGATCTGCATCCAGACAGCTCCAGTCATCATATTTGAAAGAGAAAAGCAATGGGAACAAGGAGCTCTGAAGCACCTTGGTAAAACTCCAAGGTCTATTTCCATCCCAAGGGCCAAACCTTTTAGTTTGGCAAAACTCCCTCATATTTTTCCTCTGTCATGTAGCATTTCACTTTCTCAAGTGAAAATATCCATATTTCTTCAACATGCCGTACAGAAAGTATTCTTTCCTAGCAAAACTGTGAAAGCAAAATCACAAATGCAAAGAAGATCCCGTACTGTAGATCTATGTTTGGGCAGTGGTGTATTGACATGTATAGGATAGATGTTCAATGTTTTTCCAGACAAAACATTCATTGAATGCATTTGCTGGGTACATAATGGCCTGAATGATCTCTTCTGCGCTTGGGTCCAGAGTATATTTCAGTTCAGGTCAAGAGGTACAATAGGGCCACATGCCAATATTGCATGGGGCTGAGACAGGAATTATATAATAGATTCCATAGAAAGGCAATGTAGGCACATGGGTCAGATGCAGTCTGCAACAAACTCAAGCAGGAACCCAAGCATAAAACTACATCCTCCAGCAGGATATCTGTAAGATAGTCTCAAGACTCTTCCAAGATTATGCAGTATTTCCCAAGATTACTGCATCTTCTGTGGTCAGCACTGAGGACAGTGGTTTTCTCAGGATACAGACAAGCTATAGTACTTTTAAGCTCCGGGTTCAAACACAATTCACCCCCACTTTGGTAATAAACTAACATTTTCATCCCCTTCTCTCCAGCTACAATCAGTGATCAATGCCTCCCATGTCCTTGTCCTTCTGCCCCTCCTCTGATGATCCTTGGAAGGCAGGGAGCAAGACTCAAAACACAGGAATTAAATTTCTACCTACTACTAAAACCAGGCAATTCATTGGGACAAGCCATGTGAGACAGCTTAAACTCTCCTTCTTCCCCCCCCATCCCCTCTTACTTGTGTATTTTCCTGCAAGGAACAGCCAGCCAAGCATCTGGTGTTTATGTACTGCTGAAAAAAAATCTTGTGAGTTGTACATTCTACATTTTGGGTAAGAACATACTGCAGGGTAGGTCCCAATAGCTACAGGAGCCTGAACCTGGTATAACTGTCTCTGCAGCAGCAAGAGCTGCAGTAAAATGAGTACTGCTGCTGAAGAAAGGATGTGACACTTCTAACATCTTTAGCACCTCAGCCAAGAGAGGCTGGAGCTGTGGCTGATGCTTTTTCTCAAGCTAAATAAGGTTCTATCTTCAAGCAGAAACCCCTCGGGGGTGCCCTCCTTCTCAAATTAAAACCTCCTCAGACAAAAGTGTTACCGATGCAGCTGTATAAAAACACTGGGCACGGAAAGCTGCATATTGCATGCTAATTATTTGAGCCTTCAACTTTTCAATTATCTCATGATGACTTTTTAAAATTATTTATTGACTGGAAAATATATGGATAGCTGCTTGGACCCAATTTCACCAAAACGCTGCTGCAGTGCTAATAACCAAAGCATACTTTGTATTCAAGGAATGAGCTGTTTAAATAGGAGAGTAATTACAACATTAAAATGCCAAGGGGAAAAAAAAGGTAAATTGAGTTTGTCACTCTGTAGTGCAACCCAAGGGTAAAGTGAGCTTCTGGCATGATGCAAGTTTGTCTTGGAAAAATAGAGTTTCTTGTCTCAAAAGCAATTGGGCATTGTGTGGCCCCTTGTTTTAGAAAAACATGTGCTGTGTTTGTGCTGGGATTGCTTGTCAGATTTTTTTTGTCAGCCACGGCAGGTTGATAAATGCAGATGCCTGCACCCTTCCAAGCATTATTAAGCATGTCCCATTAATTGCACAAAGTCATTTTCCTGTGCTCAGCAAGTCAGCCTTCTATATATATCTTGGAAAAATAAGGTAGGCATGTGGTCAGAAAAACAGCTGCCAGTCAGGCTTCTCTTTTACAACCAAAACAACAGTTAACCCAAACCTGCGTAGCTATGTGATGTAAGGCAGTTCCTGCCATGCTGCGTGCTGCAGAACATACCAAGATTTCCTTATGAAATCTCTGAGTAAATAAAAGCATTTTTCCAAAGCATCTTTCACAACTACAGCAACTACTCGAGTCTTCTTTCTGAAACCAGACACTATGTCAGGAACCAGGGCCAGGCTGTGAATGTAGAAAAGTGTGTGATACAGCACAGCAGACAGCAGAAAGGAAGGAAAAAAAGGATTGAACATCCATGCAACTCTGGCATCCTCATGGCATGGAACCAGCAAGAATGCAGAACAGCCAAAAAAAAAAACCCAACCAAACGTGTCCAGTTCATCTGTGGAGGTGATCAAAGGAAACATTGTGGAGACCTGCAGCAAAGCACAAACCCCATGGGGAAGACCAGAAATGTGTATGTTCTGCTCCTTCAAGAAGACTCGAGGAGGTAAGTGCAAGGCTGGCAGAAAGATGATACACTAGATTTGGAGATGAAGGGGTGTGCATGAGCTGCTTCTTCTTACACCCTATTTCCTTCCAGAGGCCATTGTGCCTGGCAAAGCATTCAGGGAAACAAGACTTTCCTCTGATGAGCTTATCTCAGCAAAATGCGGCAGGCAATCTCCCTCAGCTTGCAGGGAGGAACTGAAACAATCTCACTCGATCAAGATCAGCCTTCCAGAAATGGGAACTACTTTAAGATAACATGACCTTTCACATCACACCTTAACCACAGACCAGTTCATCTCTTCATGAGAAGAAAGGGGAGAACAAGTGTGCTTCTCAGGACACAGAAGCATGCATGGCCCTTCAGAAATGCCCACAGAAAAGTTCAATCCTTAGGTTAAAATGAAGAACCAGATATAAAGTAGCTCAGATTCTGGAACAAAATATTGAAAGCCGCTCTTGATTGTATGTTCATGGACCACGCATCACCTTTTCTTTCTTCAAGGGGGGGGGGGATTTAAGTTAATTGGAAGCATACCTGGCAAAAGACAATGTTGAGTTTAGTCAAAGAATGAAATAAACTTTTCTGAGTACTGCTTACATTTTGCTTCTGTACTTTTCAAACTAATGTTTCTGTCTTGTGAATAAGAAGTTCAGGAATTTGGTAGAATTAAAACATTGTCTTTGCTATTTCTACACACCAAACCAATGGCAAAAGCTAAGGGTTTCATACACTAAAAATTAACACTGGCAAAACCCCACAACTATAAAAACATACGGGAGGTGGGGGGAATCATATCCGAGACATCTCCAGAGGACTTTGAAAAGTGAAATGTATATGTCCTTATTTCCACTTGTCTCCCTTATATCTGACTCCATTGAGAATTTTCCCACAGCTTTCAGCAAAAGGATGACCATGTTTACCATACATGGCAAAGGGTAGAGTGGCTAGAAGGTGCTGGACAGGTTTTAAGATTTGGGAGGCACAATATTAACCACTTTAAACGACTTATCACCTCACCATCATGACAGGAGCGAGAAGAGAAAAGGTTAGAAGCAAGACCTGCTTCAGTTGTGACCTGCCTTCTACATCCAGGGCTTGAGGTCAAAGCCTCTCGCTTGCTTGCCAAGGCCTGGCTGTGCAGTCTTTACCACACTGTTGTTTCACTGCCTTCTTAAGCTAAGGATTACAATGTATTAAGCCGAATGATTTGCAGCGAGCTACAGACGGCCCTTAAGGAGCTCAAGTCTCTCCATTTGCGTTGAAAACGAGATCTGAGTTGAGAATGTTGCTCCCACCTTCAGATATCTACCAGGGCAAGAGATGAAAAGATGAGAGAACAGACCACCACAGTCCATCATAATCCCTAGTCACTACAGAGATTTTTTATCACCCAGTTGCCCAAACTAAGCACTAACTCAGAACTTTGATATTTCATTATATTGATGATGATCTTTTCCCCTCACTTATCTTTTTATCTGCGAAGGGAGGCATAAAGGATTCAGCTATCAGCAAGCTGAAGCATTTGGTTTGGCTCCCAAAGGCTCATAGCACTTCAGTGAGCTCTTTCTGTCTAAAAGGAATAACTAAGGTAGATTGTTCACTAAAAAGATGCTACTATCTAAGTGGTTACCCTTACAGAGCTTCAAAATCTAATTTTCACTCACATAATTATTTGAAATCAACACCAAAAACATGAATTATCAGGTAATTTGTATTGGGGGTTTCATGTGAACTGAGAACAGGACACATGCATCATTCTGTGTGTGTTTACAAAGACATCTCCAGAAGGAGATTATTTTTTACAAAGCTCTGAAGTGAGACATCAAAATCTATGAAATTAATACGCAGCAGACTTGGTTCACAATGGCATTTCTCCAGCATCACAAGTAAATGGTGAACGAGGCTTGGGATTCTATTTTTAATGTCCTTTTCCTCCCACTGGAAACTGCTGCCTATTCCATATAACTTGTGTATGAGACAAGTTGTATTTGTTTTATTTCAGCATCTAGAAGAGAAAGACAATAGTTTCCAAATGTTCAGATGCTAAGATCAGATTTTCTGCAGGGCTCCTACTGAGTGACCAGGTGATTAGCTCCAATTCTTAATTGTTTACTTTTTACTGATCATTACTTCAGTCACACGATTGAAGCATCTCACTGGAGCCTGCTCTGCAGAGGGGATCGCTGCATAATACAGTCTAACCACTTGCTCTCCTCAGCTGCAGCGCACACCCAGGCCCTTGAGCAGCAGCAGGGATAAAGGAGGAAGCAGGGAAGAAGTGGTGGCTTTTCCACTGAGAATTCCAACCAGATTTCTCCAAATTCAGAGTCTGCCCAGCTGGGCAGATCCAGTTGCTTTCCAGGAGCTGGTTATACCAGTGTACAGTAGCTGAAAGCACTCATGGCAGCAAAAGCATTTCTGTACCCTAATATCCCAGCATTTCTGAATACGTAACATACTTAAATGTTACTTAATGAAGCAGGAAAGTACAACTATCCCCTTTGTAACAAACAATTTCGGCACACCATGGACACTGTTTATCTGTGATTAGTCATGCTACTTCCGAGTAAGAAAAAGTTACAGCACATGCTATAAAACCTAACAGGAATTTAGTACTTCCCCCAAAATAACAATTCATCCCTAGCAGAATCAAAGTGAAATTCATCATGCAGCTTGGTCACTCGTGTAACACTGCTATGGTGCAATTTGCTCTGGATATATTACTTATCATTGTTTGCATGTCTACAGTCAACATGATTTGTCCCACACCTCCTAAAAGAGAAGGAAGGCTAAGACTTTCATACCTGTGTCCTATTCAGAGAAGTCTCCTTGCCATATGTCTGCATTCAGTCAATGCAATAAACCCAAGCATCCACATCAGCTTTATCAACGCTGCACATTTCCTCCACCTGCTTATCATCTGCCTCTTCCTAACAATTGCATTGGTTTCTTCAGATGAAAACCTGCGACATTTCTAAGCAATACTATCTCAGAGCAGTGATGGACCATCAGCTGCCCATTGCCAGCCAGGAACAAGATCCCAGGATTGCAATCAGTAGTTCCATGGAAAATAAAAATGCACTTGGTGCTCTGTAGGGGACAAAAACCCCAACTCCAAACCAAGTGTCAGCTACTACTTGGTAAGAAAAAGGGGTATAAAAAGACAATCATGATACAAATCCACAGTATTCCTATCTTGGATATTTTGAGAAGCCCTGGTCCTCCCTGCTATAAAGGTGGGAGAAGACGAACAAATGTCCCAGTAAAAGTTACAGAGACAACTACACAATGTCTAACTGGGATATACTCCAGGAAGAGGTTTAGAAGCGTCATCTAAGCATGCAGGGGTAAAACTGTGATGGCCACAGCTAGGCCAGAGCTGAAATCCATGAGGGATGTGAAAAACAATAACAGCATGTGTAGTTACATCAGCAGCAAAAGGAGGACTAAGGAAATTGTAGCGTTGCTGCTTAATGAGGCAGAGCACCTAGTGGCGCAGGACATGGAAAAGACCATGTCAGTGTCATTCCTACTGGCAAGGTGTGATCTTGAGACTCCCAGTTCCCTATGCGTAGCAGCAAAGCTTGCAGGAGAAAGGTGCGGCTCACAGAGTAGCATCATCCAATGTTATGGGCTACTTAAATAAAAAAGACATATGTAAACTCATGGGATTAGAAGCAACCGAGCACACAGAGAGATATCCAGCATCACTGTGAGGCCACCTTCTGTCATCCCTGAACAATCGTGGTGCTCATGGGAGGTCCTCAAGTGCTGAAGACAAGGAGGATCTGGGGTATGGGGATCAAGGTACACATGGCTAATCAGCTTCACCTGAAACTCTGTGAGGAGATTTCCTGAATCAGTAAGAGCAAGAAGATGACTGGGAACAGCCATCATGGATTTACCAAAAGCAAATTATGCCTGACCAGCCTGAGCACCTCTGCGATGAGAAGACCGGCTCTGCAGGTGAGAGGAGAGCAGATGTTGCTTACTTGGACTCTACCGATGACATGCTTCCCCACAGCATCCTTATAGGCTAGGAGGAAATAATGACTGAACATGTGGGCTCTGTGACAGGTCAAGGGAAAGGCAGCAAATGAGTGCATCTTCCAGATCGTGTTTTCTCAATATTACCATTTCTGAAGTAACAAGAAAGCTCATGGCACAATAAACCTTGTCCTGAATCTCAAATTTTAATAACCAAAGTTGGCAGGTTTTGCTACTGTGTGGGAGAGGGAGTCCAGATGCAGAAGTCGGTGTTCATTCCAGTGATTATTTTTAGATGAACACCAATGCCCATCTTAGCACAGCAATATACCCTGCTTTCAGACCATGCTGTGAAGTACTCTTGCACTTCAGTCTTACTAGTCCAGTTATACCTCTGCCCACCATATCCCTTGTGAGTACCAGGACTTTCTGCACTGATTTGTAACAGTGTAGTTTAAGTCCACCAGATTTACCAGCCATTGCCCTGTAACATACACCTTAGGTCTTCCAAAACTGTGCTAAAAACTATAATGTATCCATGGCTTCTTAAAGATCTTAAACACATTTCCTGGACCAGAACAAATACTTCGCTTTGGTATCATACTTTTGAGAACTTATGTTTATGGTTTTAACAGTTTATTCTAACATTTAAGAACTTACCATGCTTCTACATTTATTTATTTATTTATTTTTAATAAAAAAAGTATATTATCTGCAAGTGTAGAATCATATCTATTAATTTCCTTTATTAAGGGATAATGTAAAAAAGATACAAATCTGTTTTCTTTTTACTTTCTACTTAGTCCTTCCTCTCTTTCTATGCTTGCAGCTGCACATATTCAATGCCTCAAAAAAGTCAACATCCCAGAAAGTCAAATTTTGCATGTGTTGTAACTCACACTGCTCACTCACTTCCCCCTTTTTCTTCCCCCTGCTCCCAGAGGGATGGGGAGAATAGAAAGCATGTAACTCCTGTTACAGGTTGAGATAAGAACACTCCAGTAACTAAGGTATAACGCAAAACACTGCTGCTACCACCAATAATAATAATGATAAGGGAAATACAAGGGAAGAGAATACAACCGCTCACCATCCGATACCCAGCCCAACCCAGCAGCGCTCCCACCCTTACGGTTAACTGCACCCAGTTTTTACATCCCGGGCATGACGTGCTATGTTGTGGGATACCTCTTTGGTCAGTTTGGGTCAGGTGTCCTGTCTCTGCTTCCTCCCGGCTTCCCCTCCTCACTGGCAGAGCATGAGGCTCAGAAAGTTCTTGGCCAGAGTAAACACTACTGAGCAGCAGCTGAAATCATCGGTGTTATCAACACTGTTCCCAGGCCAAAAGTCAAAAACACAGCACTGCACCAGCTAAAAACGACTGCTACTGCTGAACCCAGGGCAGTTGCTCAATTCTGAAATTACCTGATCAACCTGCTTTCAACACTGACCCACCAAAGCGCAAATTTTACTTGTGTTTTTAAAACCCCCTAGAAAACAAACTTACAACACATAGGCGTTAGAATAGGCAGAGGAAGGAAAGAAATGACACGAGTTAATGGAAAAACTGTTTTCAAGGGCAGGTGAGAGAGCCTGGCTTCAGGCACGGCTGCACAGGGTCAGGGGCTCCTGATCACCCTTAGTCCACAGGCCCGGCCCTCACTGCCCCCCAACCCTCTCAGCTCCACCAGCCAGTTCTGCCCTCTGTGCCCCCAACGGTTTTGGGTTTGAGTAACATGGGCCTCTTGCTCTGCCTGTGCTCATCCATCGCCTGCACAGGGGCCTGACACAGCCAGGCCAGCTATGCTGCGTGCTGCCTGTTCTTGTGCGCCTTGGCCAGCAGCAGCAAGAGCAGAATGTGGCCCCAGCGTGGGCTCCCCTCCAGAGGTCATTGTCCGTTCCCCTTCTTGCGCTCCCTCCCGCTGGCCAGCCCTGGCACCCGGCCCGGATTAAACTTGATACACCCTGGGAGGACTGCCATGGGGCCGCGGACAGGCCTGACACCACGACAGGCTTAATGGCGGCAGGGCTCTCCTTGCTGAGGGATCAGAGGTGGCGGCGGTTGCTCTCCTTGCCTGCAACAGCTGCGTTCCCTTGCTGTGCCACTGTTCACCTCCATGTCTGCGTGCTGTCCTGCCTGCAGCTCTGCTGCGAGCAGGGCACGTGTGTGAAAGCATGTATGCATGTGTGTGTGCACATGGGTGTGCCTGCGCACCTGTGGTGTTATCAGTGCGCATGCATATGTCCGTAACATATGCATGTGCATACATATATAGATGAGCATATAAGCATGCATGCAGACATACATGTCCTTGCACACGTGTGCATGTGGACAGAGTCACAGAATGATTTGGGTTGGAAGGGACCTTAAAGATCATCTAGTTCCAAGCCCCTGCCACAGGCAGGGACACCTCACACTAGACCAGGTGTCTCAAAGCCCCATCCAGCCTGGTCTTAAACACTGTCAAGGATGGACCATTCACATCTTCCTTGGGCAACCCATTCCAGTGCCTCGCCACCCTCAAATTAAAGATCTTCTTCCTTATACCTAACCTGAACTTCCCGGTTTAGTTTGAATCCATTACCCCTTGTCCTATCATATGTACCCTATATACATCCTATCCTATATGTACATGCATGCGCCTGTCAATCCCCCCCCACAAGTATATATGTATATGTATGTATGCATATATATACACACCTATATATGTATGTGCCTATATATGTAGGTGCATATATACAAGCATATATAGACGACCGTGTGTGTGCATACCGGCGCACACCGCCGGACAGGCGCGCACCCCGCCAGCCCCACGCAGACCGCTGCACTCCTCCCGCCCCCACCCGGCAATCCGCCCCGGGCGTTGC
>JANRGW010015212.1:0-21602 GCA_024733675.1 Psilopsiagon aymara | reverse complement strand
TCTCAGGCCACAAGTCAAAAACACAGTGCTGCACCAGCTACTGAGAAGGAGAAAAATGACTGCTACTGCTGAACCCAGGACAAAATGGAAAAGTTTTTTGAACAAAGCCTCTCTGTATCATGGTTTTAATTCAGCAGAACTAAACCACAGCAAAATTATTTTTGAATTTAAAGTATTATGCTTTTTCATCTATCAAATAATTTGCTTCAAATGGAAAGGGAAATCCATTGTGATATGGCATAGCTGGAAGCAAATATGCTATAGCCAGACAAATAATTTCTTTTATATATAATTCCTTTAGTGTTCTGCATAAAATAAAGAAAAGCAGAAAAGGGAAACTACAAAACAAAATAGTAACTTATAAAATCAATGTACTATCTTATCAACTCACTTATCACTGTTTTAGTAAGGAAAAAGATTTTTGAAGTCCATCCTTCTTCCTACATCCCATAATACCAGCTTTTCTAAGATCACTTATTTATCTTCTTCTCCTGAGGAGTTTTAACATGAAGAAAAACAACATATTTCTGTGATCCAAGTGTAAAGACAACAGCTACCCAGCTGCAGCCCCTTTTCTGGTTACTCCGAATTCCTTCCCAGCAGCTTCAGGTTCTGCCAGTTTGGCTCACGTCAGATCTGGCACAGATAAAACAGAAACAGAAAGGTGGTTCTTCTATTCTTCCCTACCCCAAGAAACCCATTGACCTCTTCATCTACCAGCTTTGATAAGCCTGCCTTTTGCCTGTATTTATCTCTAGAGTTAATGCCTGAAGTCAGAGAAGATTGCAGTGGGCTTTGGTTGAAGTCTACATATTAAACTGGAATCCACAGCCTTGCACTGCTGAAATCTAAGGTCATACAAGGCCATGAGAAATTCCTCTTGCTGTAGGAAATAATGGTATAGCATGTTACTATCCACAGAGATCTTTCCTCCTTCCTCCTGGCCTAGATGAGCTCCCAGGGAGTAAAGGATTAATTAGTATCAGCTACACCTTTGGCACTCACAACTGCCTCCCTTTGGAAAGCAGCTATGCCAGAATTGAGTGTTTGTATAATTTACTGAGTTAGAACACTTGAACTTTAGGAGACCCATAGGACCAGCACATATCAGGGTCTGCCAAAACTGAAGGGATTTGGAAATCCTTGCTAGATTCTGGATCACTTCTCAGGCAGCATTGCTATCAGAATGTATTGTTGTAGGATGCATTAATATTCTTTTCTCTCTCCAGCCAATGCTTTCTTCCAAAGGCTCAGAATCATTCTTTAGGAGTTTGTTCAGGTTTTTTTGTTTTGTTTTTTTTTTTTTTTTGCTGCATCAGTAAGTTCTGTTTAATGTATCATAAAGAGAAAATGTCATTTTCCAATTAAATTATGAGCTGAGTTGTCCCTTGTTCCCAGTGCTTGGGAAGACGCTTTGGCATTCACAGCTAGGTCAGTGACTGTGCACACCACCTTTCATATATCTTAAATACTTCATAATCAGACTACAACATTAATGTGTTTTGCACAACTGAGAAAGATTGCAGCAGTGTGTCTAGGACATGACAGTGCAACAGAAAGCAGATCTAGTGCAGATAGGAAAAAATTGAGAGAATGCACATGCTCAATGAGCCTAATTCATCCCAATTCGTCCATTCAATGTGTGTTCTTTAACCTACAGCCATTAGTAACTTCTGTATGTGTGTATTACATTTCCTGAAGAGGTTTCTACTTTCTATACAAATCAAAATTGTGAATTCTATTCTTCCCACTTACCTTAACAAGTAATATCCATCTGTTTGTGAAATGCATGGAAAAACTTGTTGTTGAACCTTGGCTTTAGTGTGAATGTTTGCTTTCCCTCTGCCCCTTGTGCAGCTCCAGAGCTATTGATCTGAAAATAAGACTTTGGTCAACTTAGCCATTTTAAAATTGATGATTTTCTCCTTTTGTAAAGGATGTGTCTGATTTCCTAACTTACTTGGTGGAAAGTTGTTCACTAGGGTTATTTGTTTTTTTTTTTTCTCTCCATTTTTAACAGTTCTGACTTTAGCAGAGTAGTGACTGTTTTAAAACATGACCCTCAGTAGCTGAGAAGTGTTTAGGAGAAATTAAAGTCAGAAATTACAGTGACATTGCAGGAGGGGTAGTTTGACCCTAAAGGTCCATCCCCCTTTGCCAAAACAACGGCAGTTCACTGTTATGTCTTCAGCACAAAGGATATTTTTCACAAGTAGTATATTTACTTTATGCTAAAAAAATGCTGTTGCCAAGGAAACCACCCTTTTTCTCACTAATCAGGCTTTGTTTAAAAAGTAGTAACTTGCAGGTATTATACTGTCATGGTTTAAAAACTTGTCCTTGCAGATAGGAGACACTTTCTTTTCAAGATCAGCTGCCTTATTTGATGCTCAGTTGAGGTACCTGACTTCTTAAATAGCTCAGTAAAATTTGCCTATCTTTGTCCAAATGAATATTTAATCCATTACTCCCAATGGAAAAGTTTTCAATTTATCTCTTGCTAAAATATCTACCTTGATTAAAACAGGCCTTGGTATGCAGTGAGATGTTCTTTCCGTACAAGCTGCATGACTTGACTGATGTCTCTTACATCTCAAGGGCATGTAGAAAGAACACTATTTTTTAGTGGGTTCTCTCATAGTCAGAAAAAAAGCTGAAATCTCAAAGTACCTGCCTTGAGAAAAAAAAAAAATCAGAATTACACAAAAGAGCAAGACAGCTGAGGTGCAAGCTGCTGAGGCGGCCTCTTTCTTTGCATTTTCTTCCTAGAGTTCACTGTTTAACTGCATTATTATTATTTAACAAGAGTTCCTTGCCTGGGGTGACTAACTGTACTCCCAAAGGGGACCATGAGGGACTAATTCAAGGCTGTGAATTCACTAGATAGCTACTCAGCCAATGGGGTGCTCAGCAGTAAGCAAACTGAGTAATTGTGAGAATCAAGCTCTAATTGGAGCTGACAATGTTTAATTCTAGAAAGAAAGTTCAGATGACAAGGGTGATAACACTTGTAACTCACTAGAACTAGATCTTCCTCCTAGGACATTGTTCTGTGAATTAGAAATAGAGTAATCTTGTCTTCCATCCCTTTCTCTTTGTAGAAAGGTCAGTCGTCAGTAATAAGTGTCTAGTTTAGATGTGAAATATTAAGATTCTTCAGCTTAGGCTCTGTTTTCTATAGTTACTGTACATTTGGTTTACATTCAGTTCTTATGAATATTCGTAAGAGTACTCACATTACTGCTTATATATTCACACAGAATCATTTCTAGGCAGAGATTAATTCCTATTGAATTTCATCTGAGTTTTGAACCCTTAAATTAGGCAAAAAAGTAAATTAATTTAACTAAATTGTGTGGAAATAAAATAATAAGTAATTGGATTAGTTCTGTTTTAGAAGATTCTGATAAATTCATAGACTTTTCTCCCTATTTTTCTGAAGGTTTACTTCAAATTCAAGGTGGAGTAGAGGGTATTAAGGATTTCGGTTCAATTGGTTTACATATGTCTGCAGCAAGTATACCTCTTTTGGGAATGGAAGGTACTTTTGCTAAGAATTTGATGACTCATTGTTGAGTTCTGGTGGATTCACAAATTTTTTTTGCTAAATTTTAACAGTTTAAAAAAGGGAAAATGAGATGATGCTGACAGCCATGATTTCTAACTTTAAATCTGAAGTGAGCATGACAGTCAGAAAGACCAGGACTCCATTTTCCCAAAGTAGTCTGCTCAGTGCTGCTACTAATACTGTATCAGAAGTGTAGAGCCTGGATTTGACTCAGAAGTCACTGAAAATACAATTTTGTATAAAACAGAAAAGATGAGTTAACAGCTGGGGACTACCATATGTGAAACCTTGTGCCATTACCAACTCTCATCCAGCTCTCTCAAAGGGTCATATCATGGCAGAGCTGCAGCATTAATATGAGATGCTGTGCCAATGCCCAAATATAACTCAGTGTTCACTCCAAGAGGGACTGGGAAGCTTAGTCAACTTGTTCTTAATGCAGCCATTAAGCACCTCTCTTTGCAGAATTAGGCAGTCTTTAGTAAGCAGTTGGATAATTAAAAGCAAGTGCTTTGTATGTCACCACAGCAGGACTATCAGAGACACAGAAGTAGTCTAAACATTCAAATTTATAATGGACTCCTCTGTGTGTTCAAGCTTCAAGGGACCTATATGAATGATAGCACTTGTGTAAAGCATAATGGAAGTATTACTATGATTGTCAATGTTAATAAGATTTATACTGCTTTTTATGTGCAAAAGTCTGGCTCAAATCTATGCAGCACTTCAGGAGAGATTAAGTCAGGCAAAGCCTACAGCCAGGACCATGGTAGAGTCATTGCATCCATCTACCATGATTCTTGAGGACAAGGTGGCAATATAGGTGTATAATATTCTGAAACGTTTTTATGTGATACCCTAATAAGAGTGAGTGTTAACAAAATAATTTTTTGGTTAACACTCTACATCAGATAAAAATGCATATTTATTGGTTTTGAACTTTAAAATACAGTAAAAGGTATGTTTATAAAAATGGTATTTTGTGGTTTAGGTATGATTTTGAAACATTCACACTTGTATTTACATACACAAAATTTCAGCTTGTTCAAATATACTGTACCTTGTAACACACTAGTGTATTTTCTCTTCCTTCCTAATAGCACTGCTAGGTTAACACAGCAGCCTGTGTACTGTGGAAATTAGAGCGCTTTTGCAGTATGTTAGAAACTAAAGTGGTTTCCTGCTGTTAACAGAGGCAAAATCCCTGTGCTCCGTATTCAGATTTTTCCATAAGGTACCTCCAGGTTATTTAGTAGCTCTCTACAGCTCATTTCCTTCACTTATTCATGCAGTGGGAGATTTGGCTCTCAATTCCTATCAATAGAAACAGAAAATAAGATAAAAGAAATATTTACATTAAATATTTGGGGGGGTTATATTTTCTTTTTGATGCCTATTAAATGCTTTTACATTCAGTTTTGTACTGAATGGCAGATTTCCCGTTTCCTAAGAAGTGTTTTCATCTTAGTTATAATTTACTTGGCAGCTAATATATATATTATGTAGGTCATAGGATGTAATTTTTTATTATATCCCTATAAGTATGTTTATTTCTGTGGCTCTGGCAGTTTAGATCAATGAATTCTATTTTACATGTAACACAAACAATCATATTCACTTAAAGTCTGTCAGAAAAAGAAGCAAATGCTAAGTATCACATACCATAACCTTGCCATATGAAAAGCAAAGGAGAATAGCTTCTTAAAATAACATTTAGTTAAAAAATGTATGGAAAACAATAGCCCCTGTATCCTCCTATTGTCATTCAGTGACAAAGAGAACATCCAGATATTTTGGTTACAGTAAGGAAATAATAGGCACAATTTAGACTGGGCATTTAAATGTGCTCTCTAGGAGAATATTCCTTCAGTCTCTCTCTCTCTATTGGACTGGATCCTGAAAACGGTGAGAGAAATCTGCTTTTCTGACATCAGTGAAGTCAACCCTCTATTTCAACAGGTTTTCACAGCAACACGAAGCCACATCAAACCGTTGGGACTGTCAATGGTGTAAGCTGGTTAAATCCAGGGAGTGAAAAGAGCTGTGTGCTCTCACCAGCTGTGACTATTACTCATTTTTTCTTTGACAATCCTCCCATCAAATGGGATTACAGCTCTGTATGGTTCATTTGTGTCTTAGTGGTTACCTTGAATGGTTAAAACGGGTGAAATTGGCTGTCATCTTCAGAAACTGCCAGCTGATGTATTTGAGCCTTTTAAGCAGGAGTCGCTATTGCTCATGGTTTTATTGACAACTAAACCCCAGCAAAAAAATTTGGTTTTAGTTGAAAAGCATTCAGTCTGTAGAGTCAGGACTGATACATGGCTGCAGGAATTAGAGCTAGAGAAGACAATTTAAACTTTTTAAGATATGTAGCTTTGCTGCAATCGAATACTTGAAAATACACCGGGACTTACAGCTTCAAAAGATGTCTGAGATCAATATATAAACATATATATTCAGAACATACTGATACTGGTTTTTGTTTCCTAAAATTGAGAAGACTTGGTAGGTATTCCTTGTTCATTCATTTGCCGAATAAGTGTCTTAATGAGACCATACTCTGCATTTTTTAAACAATTTCTTATTATAGATTTCGAGTTTCTCAAGTGCTTTTGATAGATAATTGTGCTTTAAAGTTTAAATACTTTTATGATGAATTTTTGGGGCAGGTGGTGGTTTGATTAAATTTTTAAGAACCCTGATTATGGAAAGAATATGAGAAGTGTTGCATACATTTGTAAGCTCTTTCTCAATAAAACTTAAAACACTATTTTCTTTGTGAAGAATGTGTTGGGACTTGGAGAGTAACTTCCATTTTCTCTTTGGATGTGTTAAAGCAACTTACAACTGTTTATGACTAATATCCTAAATTCATTTTTTTGTCTAAGTGCATGGGTTTGGAAAGCTTGAAGAAGTTTATTTGTTTGGTGTTGTGGGATTGGTTTACTGTTTTTTTCGTGATGCTCTGATGGTTTTTTTTTGTGGTTATTTGGGCTGTTTTAGTAACATGAATGATTTAATTATCCAGATTCTTTAAGTCTGAAATTAACTTAATATTATCCAGACAGTACAGCATAGCAAAAATCTCATATATTCAAACACTGACAAACCTGACTAAACTGAAACTATCATAGGTTTAAATATTCTTATGGAAAGACGTAGTGAAAGAAATGCACTCCAACCAGCTCCTTTTTATGGAGCATTGAGCAGTCAACATCACCAAGCCCAGACAAAATCCAGGCACTATGTAAAGAGTTTGAAAGCAAGTGGTTGATCTGACAAGCTGTGATTAACACATGAACCAGACATTATACTCCTAATGATATCCATTCATTCTGTCCTTGGTGTTTTCTCTTGCCATAAACCATCTAGAAAACAATCAAGGAACAGATGTGGGAGCCCAGTAGTGGGATTCGTCAGCTTATTTGAGCCATTTAAGAGTTCAATGACCAGTCAGAGCTCTTATTTTGTATATCTTTTTTACGGCAAATGAAAACAAAGAAACACCTTAAAAATGCAGTTCCTAGCTTCATTTATTGTTAAAAAAGATATACAGAATAAATTGCCATTTGGAGCTAATAACTTGAGAAGCTACTCCTGCAGTAGCTAACTTTTAACAACATGAGAACACAGGTTTCTTTGCACAGCGAAGATGAAGCAGGAGGCTCCCCGAGAGGGATTACATGACTCAGACGTAAAAAAGTTGCCTTAGTAGAAATTTCCTTGAATAAATCAGGTTGTTCCAGAGCCAGAAAAATCTCTAGAGAGTGGTTAGGATAATGCTCACACAGCATGAAGATGTTGCCAGCCCTCAGTGATGCCCTCATGTCACTAGGATACCAACTATGGGGCAAAATGATGACCTGTTTCCTAAACACATCTATCTCTGTACTATGAGTAGGTTTCATACAAGTGCAATGGAGAAATTACATAAGCCATGAAAACTGATATAGACTCATGGAGCTGCCTCAAAGGGCAAATTAATTTGAAAGAATCAGAATCCCAGACTGGTTTGGGTTGGAAGGGACCTTAAAGCTCCTCCAGCTCCAACCCCTTCCACAGGCAGGGACACCTTCCACTATAGCAGGTTGCTCCAAGCCCCATCCAACATGGCCTTGAACACTGCCAAGGATGGGGCAGCCACAGCTTCTCTGGGCACCCTGTGCCAGCACCTCAGCACCCTCACAGAGCTTCTGCTTAAGAGCTCATCTCAGTCTCCTCTATGTCAGGTTAAAGTCATTCTCCTTGTCCTGTCCCTACAGGCAGTCATAAAAAAACTCCTCTCCAGATTTTTTTGTCAGCACCTTTAGGCACAGAGAGCTGCTCTCATTGGAGCCTTCTCTTCTCCAGGCTGAACAATTTGCTCCGTAGAGGTTGCTAAGAGACTACATACTTAGCGTACTCATCTCAGACCTGAATGAATGAAATCCAGATTCTAGCACAGGCTGAGCTGAAATAGTAGATGATAAATTGTTCTGACTCAGAACTCTACAAAGTGAGTTTCTGACCCTGAATCTCCAACACTCCTGGCAAGTACCCTGACATGATGCACAGTGCTGAATAAGATAACTACTGTAAGATTTAAATTTCCAGTCTATATTGATTATGCATTTTTTGCTGTTCATCCTGATGTATCCACTCTGAGCACACGATTCAAGCTAGTGGGTTCATTAAACTGATCCAAGAAACAGCTACAATGAGTTGTATATCTTTATTTGTATAGGATAAGTTACACACCACCTGGCAAATCTCATACATCAAAGTGACAGATATGCTAGTAATACATGTTACTTTCACAGCAATTCACTGCCAAGAGTTGGAGGAAAGGGCTGAAAATTTTGTCATTGGAGGTACAAGAAAGGAAAGAACATAAAAATAAAACAAAACCTACACAACCTACAGTCCTGTTGTAAAACAAGTGGCAAAGCACTGGGACAATATTGCCAAAGACCAGAGAAATCGCAAAAGGTGGACAAAAAAACGACCAGCACAGCACAGTATTGACCACATTAGACCGGAATAAAGAGTTGAACAGGAGGCGAAAGCATGGCTACAAAATTGTTCCCATGGATGATAAAATATCCTGGGTAACTATGCTAAAAACCCATTAAGACAAAATAACCTTTTATTTTCTGCCTTTAGTAAGATGTCTTCTACCATGAAAGCTTGCATTTGCTTCTTCTTTCTTTTTCACCCACAAATGCTTTGGCTGTTATGTTTTCTGTAGCATGTGAAGTGTTAAATCTCCCAGTGAAATATTTTCCACTTCAGTACAAAATGCTTTCGTATTTATGAAATCCCATTAATATAGCTATATTATTCATACACAAGCTTAACATACCCACAGAAAAGCACATTTAAAAGAGTCTAGGCTGCAAAATATTCCACACAGATAGTATGCAATGTAAGAAACAGTTTTGCTCCAGCAACCAGAGGTTGGCATCCTCATGCTTTTGCATTACAAGGTGGACCTTAATTATAAAATGAGATGCAATTTTTTTCTAACGCATTTCTGACCTATTTAGTCCTATTTAGGACTAAAGACCATAAAATCATGGAATGGCTTGAGACAGAAAGTACCTTGAGAGATCATCTAGTCCAAACCCTCTATCATGGGCAGGGACATCTTTCACACATATCTCAGTGACACAAAGTGTATGATTTTCAGGTCTGAATTCTTTCCAGTAGACATACAGGTGATACAGCTAGTAAATCTTTAGTCATCTAGGTTATCATATAGAGTCAATGATGGCAGATATCTGTACAGGGTGACTCCTCCCTTCCTAAAATATTTGATGCTAGATGACTTTCAGGGATGCCCATGCTTGAGATCAGAAATTATATTTAACACTGTGAAAGAGTAAAAGTGTTTCACCTGAGCCTTTTTGTCAAAAGCAACTGAAGCAAATGTGTGTTTAAAACTGTTTCAGTAAAAAAAACCCATACAACAAAATGAGGTAGATCCGTGGCATGGGTAAAATGGGAATAAAAGCCTCTGCAGCCTGAATGATTACTGTTTGATGTTAGAAGTAATAAAAAGACAGTCCTGTAATGTGAAATACAAGACAAACTTAACAATAGGCAGTGACATCCTCCTGGAATTCCATGTTTGCAGTTTGATCATAAGATGGTGATGATATAATTGTCAGTGACATAGAGAAGAGACCAAAACTCCACCAACTATGAATATACAAACTGTAGCCTTCAAATTAGGTGATTTTTTTCATCCATCAAAAAGTATTGTAACATTTCTGAAACATGCATTACAAGATTTTGTTGGAAGTCTGCTGAATATTTCATTTTCAGTCATCTGAAATAGTAAAGTTAAAAAAGAATGCCTCTAAGCTGAAAAATGCAGGTTTACTAGCAGAACAGCCCATCTGGGGGAACGACCAATTCCAGTTTTGTGTTTCCAAGAGGGAACTTTTATCAGCTGGCTTTGCAGTTTCTATTTTTCAGTGTCCTATAAGACCCAGCTTGCTGCATAATGCTGCCAGTTACTGGTCACATCATTTGAAGAGCATGTATTTTATTGCTGAGTGGCAGAATAAGTTTTCTTTAAAAATGCTGGCTGCAAACATCTTTCCTGTTTCTTTAAAAACAACTGTAGATCAGGAATGCAATGAGGTAGTTCCACATTTGCCTAGGACTGAACAAAATTGGCTAATTGTGTTACATAGAAAGGGCTGGTTTTGTAGCATTTAGAACTGAATATAATGAAAATACACTATCTTTTATCTGAGTTTCAGACATTACTGAGGTTTTAACAGTCTTCCTCTGGAGATGCCTCTTGCCACTGACCACAGAGGGGAATTTCAGTGCTTGGATTTGAATAGAAAATCCCAGAAACTTCCAGAAAAAATGAAACCAGATGAACAAATCTCATCCTAGCTGCAGAACTCTTCAAAGACATAACCACTTCGACCTGGATTCAAACATACATTGGTCTAACCAATGTGACATCTAACTATTAAGTCCTTTTTAATTTGTGGAGAGCTGATGACACTTCTTCAGATTTTGAGGGAGAAATCTCATTGCCTTTAAATCTAAGAATCTTTAAACTGAGGGAATACCTGAAAATCCTGAACTTATTTTGAAGAACTCACAAACAGTAGGGCTTAAAGAAGCAATTGTTTCATTATGTCGTTTCTCAACTTTCTGTAAGCTGCAATATGAAAAAAAAAAATTCTTGGTTTTGGAAAAGTGAATATTCATCCTGCTTCGGGAACTCAGTTGTGCAGCTGAATACTGAAACAACAAAAAATAGCTGATAGGATGAAAAAGTACCTCTAAATCTTAACCTTTAGGAGTTCATTGTAGGGAAAAGAAAGATTTCCTAAGTTACTCAGAAAGTTAGAGAAACCAATTCGATTAAATGGTACAGGCGTGGGACAATCATAGTGGTATTCTGAAAGACACAGTAGTCTGGAACTACCTTGTAGCAATTAAAGGCTCTCAGTACTTCTATTGTTTAGGGATGATAAATCCATACATATCTGCAGTTGCATGAGAAAATGCTCAATAATTCCCAGCAGCTTAATTCCTAATCTGAACTTTATCTTTAATATTTCTCATAATTACAGGAAAAGGTAAATATTTAAATGGCATGGAATAGGATATAAGACACTTACTAGTTTTATTCAGGCTGCTGCTAGTAGATAAATATTTCCCTATTCATGGAGAAAAACTTTGAGCTTCAGAAAAGATTTTGCAATGGTTTTAACGTTTTTAATGGGCATATTGTCTAAGCATTGGAACTATATTGCTTTGCCTGTTCTTATTCATTTGAAAGAACAATAAAGGTGAAAAATGATCCCTATTTTCATTAGTAAAAATTTCATATTCCATACACTGGAATAAAATCCATCATCTTTCTGCTTAATCTTATGACTATTTTTGGCAGAGGAGGAGCTTTAACAGCTATGAATGAAGGGAAACAGACTTTTTTCAGGTGGCTGCACAAAAGAACTCATGCAAGTCATACCATGAGAAGATGAACAAAATGATGTATTGCTGCAGGAAATACCATCGTGTTCACCAGACAGAAAGAGACCTCAAAGTGTATATGTTCTGTAATGGGAAATACAGTGACATGAGAAGATTTCTCAGCATCCCATTCGTTGCTATAGTTCTTCCCACCCACTGCAAAAAAAAATGACTGATAAAGTAAGTTTACAGCAGTGAACATATATAAGTGCATCATAGTTTAGTAAGTTTAAGAAGGTTTACAGCTGTTGTGTCCATTTGTACTCAAGGAAGGACCCCAGAATAAAGACCCATGTCTCAGTTCTCTCTGATGCTCACATGCTTCAAACCAGCATCAGGATTTACTACCTTTAGATCATCCCTAATTCAGAGAGTACCAGGGAGAGTCTGCGAGCTCAGCATGTGCCCAGTTTCCTGAGACAGAAAACAAGCCCTTAATTTCTTCGACACTATTCACAAACCGTCTGAGCAGGCAGAAAAGTTTATCCTAAGGATATACAGCTCTTGCCAGAGGGTAGGACGTGCTAATGCAAATGCATATTAGTGCAGTTTTGAAGAAAGGAATGAGCAAAGCCGATGTAGCTTTCATATACTGGCATACACTCAGGAGGGAGATATCCCTCAATAGGAACCTCCTGTCAATAATCCTTATGCTGATTCTTCTTCTTTGTATTAAAGCTTTATCTAAGGGACCGCCTGAGGTGGGGCCCCTGTGTACAGTCTGTACAAATAGAAGAGATTAACAAAGCTCTCCTCCAGAAAAAAACAGCAGCACAGTGTCATGACTTCTGCATGACACGAAATACATATTGGCCTGGGGTCATGATAATATCAGGCTTAGATGTCACCTTTTGTACCCCCTGGAAATCCACTCTTGCAAAGGAAAAATCACTTCCCCAAGCATCCTACGCCTGAGATTTTACAAAAGTGGTGATACCAAGACACTGACTTTATAGATAGGAACAAAGGAAGATTTATTAATTTGCCTAAGGCTGAAGAATGAGTGCATGGTAAAAGAACAAAATTCCAGGACTGAATTTACAGCAGTAAAAAAAAAAAGGATAAAATCCATTCTTGGGCTCTGTAGTAGGACAGTAAAGTTTAATGGTAGTTGAACTCTCTTCTCCCAGACAACATAGAAGCTTCAGTTGGAGCTGCAGGTACACAATCAAAGAACAAGGCTCAGTAGGCAAGCTGAAATGAAAGAAATTATTTTTCGATATTATAATTAAAACTATTCCCATAGGGAACAGAGGGATAAATATGCAGCAGAATTCCAATCCACGGAGATTTGCTTTGCAGGTCTGTTCCTTCTGACTTGATGAATATGTCAATATTTCCATTTATTCAGTGTTTCAAATTAAATATTTGGTTGTAGTTACCCAGTGTCTAGCTAATTGTGGCCTTCTTTGGAAGAAGGGGCAGGAAACTCCTCCCTTCCTTCTGTTTTCTTTTTTTTTCTAGGTTCCTGCCAAATCACTCTCTTCAGCCAGGCTGAGTTTATTCTTCATCTTTTGGCACATGGGGCGGCTGCTCCTTCTTCTCAGAAGTTCCTTTCTGATCTACTGTATTAAAATGATACAACATGACAGGGCAGGATTAATTCTTTTAATTTTGGAAAGCAAATGGAGGAAAAGAAAGAGGAAGAACATTCCATTAAGCAAATATTCATGAATGATTCATGAATGCTTCAAGTTACCATGAAATTGCATTTTTTGGCACCCAGCTAAAAATAAATGGAAACTAAAAGCAAAGCAAATTCCATGGAAGGAGAAGGTTATCAGGCTAATAAATCTGAAGCCAAGTTTTGAAAGGAAATCTGTCACCTTTCAAGGCACACTGGTATCAAAAGTGTGTGTGTGTAAATAGGATAATTAAATTCCGTATGCCTTTCAGAAAATTCAGAAGCCATCATTCTTCAGACTCAAATATTTCCCTCCCCAACTATTTCTGTAACTTTGTGAAAGAAGTTTTCTGTATTGAGAATATCTATTTTCTCTCTTCCTTTTTCTCTGTATTTTCCCCTTCTTGATGTTTTCCATCCTTATTATTTTAAAATGCAAGGCTTCTGAGCATTCTGAAGTCAAACATTTGAACTCACTTTACAAGATCAC
Source organism: Psilopsiagon aymara (assembly GCA_024733675.1). NCBI lineage: Eukaryota > Metazoa > Chordata > Aves > Psittaciformes > Psittacidae > Psilopsiagon > Psilopsiagon aymara. The sequence continues at coordinate 7,931 of JANRGW010015212.1, read as the reverse complement.
ACGGGTTGCTTCTTTTTTCATTCTTTCCTTGCTTCATTCCATTATTTAATGTTATCAGGTTGAATGGAAATAAGGGGTTTTTGAGAGCAAAGAAGGAAAAGCAGATGGGGGGAAAAAGAATTTTAAAACTCGTACGTAAGAGGATTGTGGCTACCTCAAAAAAGTGTCTGTTCATCTGTGATAAATACCATCTTCGCTTCTTACTATGGAAACAAGTTGCACTAAGAGGGCTTTTGAGCAGCTCTACTTCCTGCTGTGAAGAGCTTAGTGCAGATCTTAGAGGTGCAGCCCAGAGTGAAGTTCTTCGCAACTCACTGTTGCCTTAAGCTGGGGAATATTCTGTTTTGAGCAGCAGCTCCACAGCTGAATTCAGTATTCCTCTCTAAGCAAGGAAGTGTCAGCAGAACTAAACCTCTCAATTTCTCTGGAGGCAATGTGAAAATGGATCTTGTGCCTTGGGATGGTCTCTTCTGCAATGTCTGGGGGGACTGTCTGGGGAAATGTCTCTATTCAGCTTGTCCCATCTTTTAACTGCATGATTTGGAAAAACATGAAGATAACACGGGATAAAATTATCTTTCACCAGATAAATTTATTCCTTTAAACTATGTGCAAATCTCTTGTCAACATAGGTCCTTTTATGCACTTGTTAGACGTTGTTCAATGATATGGTGTTGGTGCAGATAAATTTATCTATGAAGGTGTCTCAAGAAATATTTGCTGTGACCAAAATGTTAATATTCTGCTAATCAGCCCTAAAAGGCAGAGCTGGAAGCAATTCTTTGGCTACATGAGCTGAATTAAATGTTGACCACACAGAAAAACACTGCCCCCACTGTCTTTCTGCCACAAGTATGACACTTCTTTTTCTTGGTCCTGGATGTTAGCCTTTTTGTCATTTAATGCAAAAATACCTTTACATGAAGTTTGCACATAAGGAATGCTATCTACCAGCATTAAACTGGCAAAGAGCTAAAATCATAGGAGACAGCTTTTTTATAACAGTGCTCAGTCCAACACAGAGAATGAAAAACAAGACCTAACCTGCAACCCAGCACTTTATGACAGCATCTGAAACTCTCCATCACCCAGGACTAACACAGCTATTTCTGTATGGCATGAATTGGTGCACAGGATCGTAAGTAGGTGTAGACTCATCCATCCATCCATCCATCCATCCATCCATCCATCCATCCATGCATCCATCCATCCATCCATCCATCCCTCTATCACAGCATTCTTATGCCATGACGAGATCATGAGGGGAGCAGGAGGAGTTCTTCATACATCTATATTGCTTTTAGTTTGGGATTATATTCTGTGTTATATTATGAGGGAGAGATCATACATGTTCCCTGACTGTATATGAGCTGGAGTTGGAAACCAGATACATTAAATCCAAAAGTTATTTGTACTCTTGAGCAGAGTAGCTAAATAATCATCAATCAGTACAGCTCATCTCAGGGTCAGGATAGCTTCTTTACTGTTCATCATTGTCACACAGATGATTTTCTGAACCAAGTTCTAAATACTGTTTTTCAAAGACTTCCTTTCTTTGAAGACAATTATCTGGCCAGTGTTATGTAGTAGGTGACATGATGCACAATGACAAGGCTGGATTCTGAGATAAGTAAAATCACACATTTCTTTTTCCATTTTTCATTCTGCTTATCCTCTTTCCTCCTTTTATGGGCAAATGCTGTGTTCAGCATAGATGGCTTCATTACCACTTCTCTATGCTATATACTTGCTTAGTTAAGAGGCTGTTGCCTTCATTGTGAATTATCCATTTGGACTTCTCAGGCACCCAACTCTCACAATGCCCAACTTTCAAAGTGCACAACTCAGCAAGCAAAGGACAAAACCAGAAAGAAAACCCAAAGTACTTAAATCCTGGCTTTAATTGCACATCACAGGCTTTTATATTAAATGCCCAGAAAAGGTAACTTTATTATACTGTTTAGGTTAAGTGTGGCTCCGAGATTGAGATCTAATATAAAAGCAGCTATTATTTCCATTTGTAGAAACTATTTTTCATAGTAACAGCCTTCTAAGTAGCTAAAAATATCCTTGTGATACAGAGCAATAAATGTTTGCAGATATGAATCCCATTATAGTTTATGGCGATTAAAACATGAAATAAGACTTGGTATTTGGCCTTTGAGAGTTTTGCTGTAATTTGAAACAGACCTAACAGCAAATAATGATATTTATGCACCCTTTACCTCAGGGCTTCAAAGTGTGATGGGGATAGCGAATACCTCTAGAACAGACTTAGAAGATCTCAAATTTGCTGTTATCCTCCTCTTTAGTGTGGTTTTTGTTAATTATTCTGACTAAAACACTACCAAAGGAAGAGATAGTCTGTGGATGATGACACGTTTTAAGAGAAGAGAGAAAAAACTTTGGGGCATCTGTCCTTCACAGGTTTTTGGGGTTTGTTTCTGCTTTTTCTTGCAGTAGCTTATGTACAAAAAGATTAAACGTACTGGCTAAGCGAGAATGCCTCCAACAATCATCACCTTCTTATAAATCAGATTTCTTGGTTTGGTTTTGTTATGTTTGGTTGGGGGTTTTTTAAGTAAAACTAAATACATGCACACATCAGGGCAAAATCTGAGGGATCTCTGTGAGGTTATAGTTGCAGGAGAGAGATGAAGCATGCTTATCAATCTGTATCTATGCCACAAATTTTTGCCACAAATGTTCCGAGATAGAAAGTGATTTTCTTATTCAACTCTTCAGCTTTTACTTTGTAGTGAGATAAACTGGAAAACCTTACACAGTCAGAGAATTAAAAGGTGATTTTCCCAAAGTTCTTAATGCCTTTCAGATTTGTCATTTGTGGTCGTGGAAAATCATTTATGTCTTGGTTAACAGGCCCAATTTGAACGTGTATTTAAAAAAAAACAACAAACCAGCTTCAAAAAGATGAAACCATTTGTAGCTGCATAGTCACCACAAGAAGCAGCTATGTTTGCTATGGGCTACACACCATGAATCAAATTCACTTGAAGCTGGTGGGAGTTTTTCAGCCACTGCCAGACAAAGCCCAAAGGCACACAGTTGTGGTACTTAAAAATAGTTTGAACGAATATTATGGCAAGAGCTTTTCTAGGCTCAGACCAACAACTCAAGCTGTACGGAATAAGGTAGTCAGTCATTTTCCCTATCCAAATACACGTGCTCAGGAAAAGAGACACACACGCAACACAAAAACGGAAAAGTATCACATTCATTTTGTAGTCTGTGATGGAGAACTTTAGTCATCAGTAGCATTTACCTCCATCTCTTCCTCCTATTTTTATCATTACATAAAAACAATATCCCAGCATTTTTGTTTCATATTGAAATGTAGGTTAAGGACTTATTGGTCCTTAATATAAATAGGTTAAAACAAAGAGAACAACTTTCAATGTTTGGGTTTCTTATGAAGCTAATATAATTTTGAAATTATTTGCAATATTACCGAATTACTCTAAAAAATATATTACCATAAAATATTTTAATGTCAATGAAATTGCTTTTTCCAAAGGACTTGGCTAACAGGCCAAATTTGAATATATATTTGGGACACAGAGAATCAAACCACTATTTCCAGGCATGAGGGATCAGTTGTATATCAAGGCAGATGTAACTGAACATAACTGGCTATTCCAGGCATTTGTCTGTCCTTTTCTTAGTGCTAGTGGCTAGTGGATATGGGCTATATATTTTTTCCATGCACCTAAATGAGAGAAAACAAGAATTTACCATCTTAAAGATTACATAACTTTGGTAAGTAAAATACTCTGAAGAGACATCATAGGCTATTACAGTCCATTTCTTCCAAATATATTTTTCTTGGCAATTTGTTAATGCATTCCTCAACTTTATTTCTCACACCCAACTCTTCCTCTGAAGGTTTTCTCACTGATTATAAGGTCACACTGACAGTAATGCTTTCTGTAATGGACAACACAGAGAACAATGTGGTTTTCTGGGTACGGCTTATTATATTTTGAATATAATATATAATAGATAAAAGATATTATAATATTTTAATGCATAATATATTAATATTAATATAGTATATGATATAATATATTATATGTAATATGTATATAATACAGAATATAATATGCTATATTTTGAATATAATATATGCAAAATAACTAGAGGAAATGGTCTTTTATCAAAAGGAAAAATTCTTGTTCAGGTAAGTGCCTCTGCTCATCATGATACCAAGAAAAACAGCTATGATATCAGCTTTTAAGAATTGTATTTTCTCTCAGGAGTAGCTATTCCAATGGAACTGCAATCTGGTTTGGTAGAAAATCATAGAATCATAGAATGGTTTGGGTTGGAAAGAACTTTAAGAGCATCCAGTTCCAACCCCTCTGCCACGGGCAGGGACACCTCACACTAGACCACATCACCCAAGGCTCTGTCCAGCCTGGCCTTGAACACTGCCAGGGATGGAGCATTTGCCACTTCTTTGTTCAACCCATTCTAGTACCTCACCACCCGCACAGTAAAGAACTTCTTCCTTATATCTAACCTGAACTTCTCCTGTTTAGGTTTAAACTTATCACTCCTCATCCTATCACAAATCTGAATTATTTTAAAAATAAAAGTAATTCATAGTTGTCACTGTTTATTTTATTTCTGAGATTTTTTTTTATCTGTAAGTAATTGTAGCAGTCATGGATCAATAGGCACGATGTTTATTAGAACTGCAATTGCTACCAGATCAAATCTTGTCCTATATAAATAAGCCATGACATTTCAGTGTGGGAGTATGCCAAAAATTTTTGGTAAGAAGTATTCACTCCATCCCCTCAGAAATATTTAAATTTCATTATAAAAGAATTAAATAAAATCTGAGAAATATCAAGTGATTATTTGCTGCATCACTTTGTGGGTCTTTGTGTTATGAGATCCATAATGAAAAAGGCTGTATGGAGCTAGCTAATTCTAGGAGGAGGAGGTAGCAGTTGTGTTATAAATCTCATAAGGACTAAAGCTTGTGAAAATGCCTGCTATTTTCCACTTTCATTGACATGTTGAAGGGAATATCTGAAAGAAAAAATGAGCACAAAAATGTTTTTGTTATATGCTACTGGTTCATTCACACCCTGCCCTGTTCAATTCAGTAGTTTTAGAAGTTCAGGGTGCCAGAAGCAGGTAATCACACTCCATGTCAAACCTATGCACCCTTGTTTTTAGGTTTACAAACAAATGCCTATTATTAAATGCAAAGCTAGTATAAGTGCCAAAAGTGAACTACTGAGAAGACAAAGAGCTCTCAAAGTTAGAGTTTCTATGGCAACACTGACTTGGACAACCTGCTACAAAGATGAATAACTTCTTTATTCCTTTATGATGGGAGGTACAGGTAGTGAGAACTCTGATGAAATAAACACGGACAAACACCCACAGCCTAGCTGATCAAATCTGCTCTGATACCATGCACAGATCTGTCAGGCCTAGCTTTCTGACCATGTTTAGAAAAGCAGTGAGAAAGAGGTATGCAGTTAAGCAGATGCAATCCCTACACAGTTTTTACTTACAATTTTAAGACATGCTCTTGCAATCAATCAGCTATAGAATTTATTGTGTTCTTTAATTCACATTTACGCCAATCCTCAGGAGGATTGCTACCTGGAAATCAACAATGAGGAGGTATTTCAGGACAGTTTGCCTGCATGTAATTGGTTACTTCCTATATATTACAGTGTGAACCAAGAATGAGAAACTCATTTCCAGGCATTTTAATCCAGACCTTGCATTACTGATTTATACCCAGAAAGAGAAATGTTTCCCTGATTTCAAAGTTCTGACAATGTTCCTAGAGAGAATTCAGTATGCAGAGTGTAAGACAGGCATGGAAATATTTATGAAGTGCGATGAGAAGCATCTGAATGCAAAAAAAAGCTTAAAAACGTAATTTAAGGCAAGCAATGCACATATTGTCATCTGTACACCTCTGCTTAAATCTTCCTTAAGAAGTTCTGCATATGCATGTCATCAAGACAGCTCCAGAATTGCATTTTTAAAACATTTTGCATTCAAATTGCCAGCCCTTCACAAAGATCTCCATTTTATTGAGGGATCTTAAAGCCATTCCCTGAACCCAGGACATCAGAATGTGTTGCATCCCAGGATACTCTAATTCTACACAAGCTTGGGCAAACTGTTCCAGTGCCTCACCACCCTTACAATAAAAGAATTCTTCCACAAAAGGCCACAAAATATCCTGATAGGACAGCATAGCATATGGGATTTCGGGACAACATGATGTCAGGCAGTTTGTACATATAGATGGACACTCCTTTAAAATCGTTCTCAGAACCAGTATATGGGATTACAGAATCATAAAATGGTTAGGGTTGGAAAGGACCTTATGACCATCCAGTTCCAATCCCCCTGTCACGGGCAGGGACACCTCCCACTAAACCATGTCAACCAAGGCTCTGTCCAACCTGGCCTTGAACACTGCCAGTAATGGAGCATTCACAACTTCCCTGGACAACCCATTCCAGTGCCTCACCATCCTTACAGTTGAGAATTTCTTCCTCATATCCAATCTAAATTTCCCCTGTTTAAGTTTGAACCCATTACCCCTTGTCCTATCACTACAGTCCCTAATGAAGAGTCCATCCCCAGCACCCCTAGCAGCCCCCTTCAGATACTGGAAGGCTGCTATGAGGTCTAAATGAAGCCTTCTCTTCTCCAGGCTATACAGCCCGAACTTTCACAGCCTATGTCCATACAGGAGGTGCTCCAGTCCCATGATCATCCTCATGATGAGGATGGTCTTGTGCCAGCAGTTCCACATCCTTTCTATGTTGAGGACACAAGAACTGCACAAAATATTCCAAGTGAGGCCTCACAAGAGCAGAGCAGAGGGGCAGAATCAACCCCTTCCATCTGCTGGTCACACTCCTTTTGATGCAGCCCAGGATACGGTTGGCTTTCTGGGCTGCCGGCTCATGTTCATTATCTCATCGACCAGCACCCCCAAGTCCTTCTCCTTGGGCTGCTCTCAATCTCTTCTCTGCCCAACCTGCAGCTGTGCCTGGGATTGCTCCAACCCACGGGTAGGACCTTGCAGTTAGCATGGTCAAACTTCATCAGGTTGGCATCAGACCTCTTCACAAGTGTGTCAAGGTCCCTCTGGATGGCATTCCTTCCCTCCATCATATTAACTGAACCACTCGGCTTGGTGTCATCGGCAAACCTGCTGAGGGAGCACTCAATCCCACTCTCCATGTCACCGACAAAGATGTTGAACAATACCGGTCCCAAGACTGATCTCTGAGGGACACCACTCATTACTGGTCTCCAGCTGGACCTTGAGCCATTGAGCACAACTCTTTGCATGCGGCCATCCACCCAGTTCTTTATCCACCGTGGGGTCCACCTATCAAATTGATGTCTCTCCAATTTAGAGGCAAGGATGCCGTGTGAGACAGTGTCAAACACTTTGCACAAGTCCAGGGAGATGACATCAACTGCTCTACCCCTGTCCATAAGATCCGCAGCCCCATCATAGGAGGCCACCAAATTCGTCAGGCAGGATTTCCCCTTAGTGAGGCCATGCTGGCTGTCACCAACCACCTTTTTGTTTTTCATGTGCCTCAGCATGCCTTCCAGGAAAATACACTCCAAGATGGTCCCAGGCACAGAGGTGAGGCTGACTGCTCTGTAGTTTCCTGGCTCATTCATTTTCCCCTTCCTGAAAATGGGGGTTATATTTCTCTTTTTCAGTCATCGATAACTTCACCTGACTGCCATGGTTTTTCAAATATGAGGGATAGTGGCTTAGCAACTCCATTTGCCATCTCCTTATGGACCCGCAGATGGATTTCCTCAGGTCCCACGGACTTGTATACATTCAGGCTCCTAAGATGGTCTCGAACCAGATCCTCTCTTACAGAGGGCCCAGG
>JANRGW010015210.1:0-11588 GCA_024733675.1 Psilopsiagon aymara | reverse complement strand
CCCCAGTTTATATACTGAGCATGACATGCTGTGGTATGGAATACCCCTTTGGCTAGTTTGGGTCAGGTGTCCTGTCTTTGCTTCTTTCTGGCTTCCTGTGCCCCTCCTCACTGGCAGAGCATGAAACTGAAAAGTCCTTGATCGGAGTAAGCGCGACTGAGCAACGACTAAAAGCATCTGTGTATTATCAGTGTTGTTCTCAGATTAAATCCAAAACACAGCACTGCACCAGCTGCTATGAAGAAAATTATTAACTCTATCCCAGATGAAACTAGGAAAAAAACCAACATAGATTGGCACAAGCTCAGGGTGCCTTGGTGTGCTACAAACCTTCATTGTGTGATACTGCATAGAGTTGGAAGGATATGATGTGGTTCTTGACAGTGTTTCAAGTCCATCCTATGTGATTCTGATTTTTTTGGAAGACACTGGAATGTCAGCTGGTGTTCTGTATTTTGGAAGCATTGTTGTGAATATAGATGTCTGACATTGTTTCTGTCAGGTTTCTATTCTCTCCAATTTTCTATCATCTTCCGACTGCTTATGCAGTCTGGGTAGGGTGACTGAAGCAATACAGAGATTTCAGTCTGAGGAAAACCCTTTAAAATGGCCAGCAATTCTGTGGGCCTTTGAGGCCCGTTTGCTTCTACTGGGAGGATTTAGCATCTCCTGTAAATTGGGCTAGAAATCCTGTGATACCATCCTTGATGATAGCAAGCTGGTTGATATCCTTACTGCTTTAGGTACTCCTCAGAGTTCTCTCTCTATGAAGAAACAGCCTGTTGAAAAACAATTAAGCAAAGTAGCTCATCTTAACATGCTATTTTTTGGGAGGATCATAATCTAGTGGATATTTCAGTTTTGCTCTTGGGAAACATTTTGGGGAGGCATAAACTATTCTTTTCTAAGGAAGCTTATGCTTTCACCTGACTATTACCAGGGATAATTAAGCTAATGATGGATTGCACCTTAATGGCAGCTGCATATCTGTCATGAAGCACTCCCCTCAGATATCTCGTATCTTCTGTAGTCGCTTCATTTTTATCTTTTAAAACAATTTATTACCCATCACAGAACAACCACCTTATTATGGAGTCTAGTCATTATTGCACAATTTGAGATATCAATAGAGTTACACAATTAATGTCTACTTTTTCACTCATTATATTAGTAATATAAACCATGGAAAACACAGATTTTCTTTTAAGGCCAGCAGGTTTTTCTCCATGCCCACAGCCTAAGTTTTATAATGCTATAAAATTTTTAACTACTTCAGACTCCGCAGATGATGGTTGCAACAGAGCTTGGTAGGTAGTTGGTGAAAAATGACCCTTCTCATCACAGCTCCCATTTCTTCCCTTCCTTCACTGCAGCCTTTAGAGTTTGTGTACATCTTTGTATCTGTCTTTTGTGTTGAGGGAAGCAGGTTTTGAATAAATACAAGTTGATGTATCAGTATTTTTAGAGAGCAATTATTAGCTAATAGATGGAGCACCAGACTGAAATACAAGAAATGCAAAGTGATTTACAGTGAAGCTTTACAATGGAAGTGGTAAAAATGATTATGCGTTCCATATTTATTGTGTTTGATTTTAGACAAGGTCAAACCGGTGCATTAATTTCCACATCATTGCCAACGTCAGAAATTTCCACTGTGAAGGTTACATAGTGATCCCATGCCTTCCAGGTATAAAGCCCTAATTATGCAAATGAAAGCCTCATCTGTGTGTTATTTGTGGCTTTATTCATTATGTTTATTTATTCTATGTACTATGCTTTCATGGTTTGGAGAATTAACAGCCTATAGCCCTGGGCAAAGAATGACAGAGATCAAAGAGGAGGCACATTCTCTTCCTGAACTGTGACTTCTGATGCCTTAAGTAGCTGCTGTAGGTACTTGCCAGGTTTAAATTACTGCTGAAAGGCTGACTTGAGTGTAGTTGGGGTGTCATTAAAATGTACTAATGGCTTATGATTTTCATTGTGTTGCACCAAGGTGTATCACTAGAATGCTTGTGAGCTGGGTTATGTCCTCTGCAGTCCAAAGAATATTATATAGACTATTTTATAGACTATATAGACCATTTTATTTTAATATATATATATATTTTTTTTAAGCTAGAGTTTAGGGTAGGGTCTTTAAAATTGACCTAAGTTGTCTCTGTCTGTAAAAGATGTTTAATGCAGAGCAGCTGTTGACTGTTTATGCATGACAGGGCCTGGTGGGGTGGAATATCCTGTTTTGAAATTGGGCCTTGTTACACCTGTAACTATGACTGTGAGTCTGAACAGATGCACTTAATTGTCCTCAGTGGGACTGGGGTTTATGGTTTGCCTCAGCAGGTGAAATTGAGGCAGTGTAGTGATGCGTCAGAATTTATATGTTCAAACAAACAAACCAACCATGCTTTCTTTACCTGTAGCTATGCTTTGCAAAGCATGCGGGAGTAGAAAGTACATCAAGAAGTCAATTCAGCAAAGGTGATTTGGAATGTTCTTGGAGAGTAGATGTGCAATGAGCAGATGCTATTTTTACACAGTGTAATTGTCATGCATGGGAATGTAAAGTTAGCTTTGCTGAAGAAGGTATGGCTAAATGTTCACACTGCTTCAGCATTTGTAACTACATTGTGTTTACAGCTGCAAGTATGGCAATGTGCAGCCTGCTGGTGCTTCAAGACAGTGGGAGGTCTCATCTATTTGGCATTAAGCACTCTGGGCCTTGGGGTTTGCATGTATGGAGTTGATTTACTTAAGAGCAAAAGTGTACACATGGTGAGGCTTGTGATTGCAAAAGGGAAGGCAGTGTTTGTGCTTAATCTATTAAAGGCTCTTTTGGGTTGAGATCTATGGTGAGTTCAGAATGAAGCCTGGCTGAAAGGATTACCTTGAAGCTTATTTTGGAGAAGGTAGGAGGTTGATGTTTCTGAGCTGTTTTCATGAGGAGGACATTAATAAATGAAGGTTAAAAATGATGGCTTGTAGTTTCAAAGTCTCCAAATTTCAATACCTGGAAACATAAGCAATATAATTAAGTACTTGGTGTTTTTTATGCTTGTTAAGAAAGGAATTCCATTCAAGAATTTGCCCCTTTTTTTTCCTTTTTTCCTTTTTTTTTTTTTTTTGGTTCTGATAATAAACCATACTATTTCCTGTATTAAAGGAGACTAGATATTGCTTACTAATTCGACAGAATGTGCAGAAGAAAACATATTTGCTGTGTTCAAGATTCATACTTGCTTTTGTTGAGTCAGGTGCCTGTAAACTAGTGTTACATTTGGTTTAGACTGTTGCTCATAATTTCTGTGTATTTTCAATGAATTGGTATGTAACTGTCTTCTCCCAGTCTGCACTAAAGCTCACTTGTCATATTTCTCACTTGCTCTCTTTTGCACTGCAATGGCAGAGGAGTGCTCAGGCAAGCAGAGAGAGCAATTCACAGAGTATGTTTCCAAAGTATTGGTACAGTTTACAGCTCTTGATTCATCAAGGAAGAGATTGGTCTTCCCTGGAAACCTAACACACCCTTGGTATTCTGCTAAAGAATGTCTTCAGATACTGTAGAAAGAGAACAAAACCTTCAGAAAGGCTGTGAGGAATTGTCTGAAAATTAAGGTTTGAATTCCAAGTTAAATGGGTATTTGTCTTGTAAAGTGAATATGCCTGATGCTAGTTAGTTTGAAGTCCTGCTGCTGGTACATAGTCTTGAAGTGTTAAGTTCAGTGTAGATGAATGAAGGTAAGCATGCTGAATTTACAGCTCAATTTAAACAGAAGTGCATGCATTACTGAGGGCAAAAAAGAAAAAAAAAAAGCAGCATATGAGTTTATATTCTGTAAAACTGTGATAGTTATTTTATTTGAACCCTCAGAAATTGGCCAATGTTTAACTTAAATAGTGCCCTTGCATTCTACAATCCCTCGAATTTTGTTGTACTGGGCCTGAGTTAAAAGAAGTCTGAAGTGTCTTGGTTTGCTTGTTGGTTTTTTTTTTTTTGTTTGGTTGGGTTTTTTTTTAGCTCTGATACTGCACATGTGTGATAGCTTTAAATTAAGTAGCCTGTACATGGCTAACAATTTAACTAGGAGATTATAGAAGTACTTTGCATGTCTGAGCAAATGGTGGATAACTTCAGTGAAACGCTCTAGAATTGGTGCTCCTGTCCTCTATGCCTCAGCTGATTTGTCAAATTGCACCTTTAAGAATCTGGCTAAGTGCTAGATGTAGGTTAAATGTAGTGAGGGGAGGCCTCTTTATGTCTATTATACAGCTGTTTATAAGCTGGCTGTTTGCAGCTTCTTAAAACAAGCAAGACTGAAGCAGGAGGCTCTTTTTTGCAAGTGCATTCTAGTTTTCATTCTCAATAATTCATGGTCATTTGTTTAATGGATACTTTGTAAAAGTGATTATTTATTAGATATCTGTAGAAAACAATCTGGAAAAACCCTATTGGACAGACCTTGTGTGCAAAGAGGTGTGATTGAGATTAGATCATACAGCCATTGGCCACTATAAAGGCAAACTTCTTAAAGTAGCTAGTACACAGAAGGTTGCAGAGGTGAGGGAGTGCTTTGTAACTGGGCCTGTGGCAATCTTGCACAAGCACCTTTCTGAAAGCACTGTTTAGCTGCAGAGAGTGTTTTGTAGAGTGACTTTTCAAGGAATATAGATTACAAAGATAGAGGGAAGTAAACCTGAGGCAATCAAATGTATGTTATGACTAGCATCTTAATTAATGTTGAAAAAATGATGTATATGTATAATGTTGAAAAAAGTTGTATAGATGACACAAAACACATTAGGCTTTTATTCTTTTCTGATAATCAAGAATTATAGAGCTGTATATATACTTGTTTTGTTAGTGTTTTAACTGGTGCATAGTTGTACTCAAAACAGTCCTCTTGCAAAGGAAAAGTTTATCCAAGTGTTCTCCATTAAAGGAGTTCTCTGTTAAATTGACGCTTTTTGTGTGTTTCTAAGCTGGAAAGAAAAATTACCAGTGATGACATATATACAAATCTCAAGTCATTGCCAGTTTATTGTACTGTTGCGCACAGTTGAGATGGAGTCAACACATGATAATTTAAAATTTATAAAGGAAATCGTGCCACTAATCTGTATACTGAAGCAGCATACCTTGCTTGGAGATATATAGAACAAATTTCAAGAACTCAGCAGTACAAAGGATAGAAAACCTGTAATGTCGTAAGATACAATTTCTAAAAACGTCTCAAGAGATACTAATGAACAAATAGTGAACACCAGAGGCTGCTAGAAAGTGATATTGATGACACAGCCTCAGTGGCATGTATGCTCTGCAATCAAAAGCTTCTGTCGAAACTTTTGTTCTCTCTCATTTATGCTTTTTCTCCTGTTAATATTTTTCAAGGGCATGATTGTCAAATTTCTGAAGTCATGGCCTGCAATGAGGGGATTTTGGATCCCATCCAAGTCTTTTATTAAGTGAGCAAGTTTATCAGTTCTTGGACTTGATGGTTGTATGAATAACTGAAGAATGTTTATCCTGTTAATATGTATTTTGTGTGATGATGTTTTGAAAGTATAGGCAATTGTAACTCTGAGACCCTACACACATTATACTATGGGACAGATGACCTGTATGGTTTAGCAGCTTAGGTACTGCAGGCAAACACAATACTATGGAGACTACAAACAAATGAAATTTGACTGGGACTGCAGTTTTATCTCTCAGACTCAAGTTAAACATGGATTTTAACAGATGGACAATCCTACCTGTTTAATAACTTGGACTTCTTCCCAAATAGTGTTGTCAAGGAATAAATAAATGGATAAGGTTATTTGTTTCTTTTTTGTGTAAGAGAATGAGCTCTGCATGGAAAGCTCCCCAGCTTTTCTTTGCAATTGAAAACCTTGTACTGAAAAAAGAGTTGCTTACCTAACAGTTGCTCTTCAAAATTTGGAGCTTTTGGAAAAATAGACATGCACCACCAAATATACGAAGTGTCATGATAAAAGCAATGTAACATTTGACATTAAATAATCCCTTTCTCTGCAGCTGTTATGCACTCAACCTCCTCCCTTTGAAGTTTATATCAAAAACTTAAATGGTTTGGATGGAGGCATTAGAGGAACACATCACCCTGAGCAGGACTGAGACTTATTCCCAAAAAACCTAATCCTTGCCCTGTCAATTCTGTGTAGTTTTGTTTTTTCAACTGGAATTAGATCAGTATTCATTTTTTTAATCATTACTTTTCTATGTATGCAATAAGATTTCTTATATAGCTATTTGTTGTTATGCAGAGTTTAAATATTACATGTTTGATTAGGCTGCTAGTGACTCTCTCCAGCTGTTTGAGATGAGGTTGTCTTTCTGGCTTTATGGTTTTTGTGTTGTCTACAGTTCAAAAAGCTTTCACTAAAGTAATTCTGCATTCTTCTGAAGTGTACCCTAGTCAGTGTAGTCACATATATCAGAGACAAGATATTAATTAATTTAGCAAGTAGCTGTTATTTTGAGATGTCAGTAAAATCATGTATCTCTTAGGAGGAAGGATTTTTTTCTTGATTCACTCCTACCTCCAAGCCATTCAGCTCTCTTCCTACTTCCACTAAATGTTAGGAGCTAATATATACTCTTAGAGAGACACATTGACCAATTTGGCAGCTGTAGATTGGAAAGGAGCTGTGTCTAATTTGGTGGAATTTACAAGGTAGAAATTTACAGGTTTCTCTTAGTTATGATTTCCCTAGGTGTCTCCAAAGGGGATGCCTTCAACACCAGAGCCAGTGGAAACATCGCATCTAGAAGCCTTAATTCTGAGCTCAAGAGTCACTGAAGCAACATTGGCTCCTTGATGGGCCTTGCCCAGGAGCCTGTAGCACAGCCCTGAGTGGGTATAAAATGTCAGTGGTAGGACAAGGGGTAATGTGTTTAAAGTCAAACAGAGAAAGTATCAGATATATATATAAGGAAGAGTTTCCTTATTTGTGAGGTTGGTGAGGTACTGAATCAGATTGCCCAAAGAAGTGATAAATGCTCCATCCCTGGCAGCGTTCAAGGTTAGGTTGGATGGAGTCTTAGGTGACATGGCCTAGTGTGAGGTGTCCCTGCCCATGGAAGAGGGTTGGAACTAGATATTTTAAGGTCCTTTCCAATCCTAACTATTCTATGATTCTGTGACCCATTAGATATAAAGAATATAAGGCATTGAAACCTCCTCGGGTGTTTGAAGGAAGGACACAATGTGTACTCAGCAATGAGGTCATGGTAGTTATAGGAGCTTGAGACAGTCAAAGGCCCCAGTATTGTAAAAAGCTCACTATAAGTGAATGCTCAATTTCTATGAAACAGTTCTGGCATGCATTATTAATAGCTAATTTTGGCAATGTTCTGCACGGGCAGAAAGATTTTACTATTTGTACATTTTCCTAAGCATAAGTTTTGTTTAAGGTAATGATAGCAGGTATAACAAAACAACTCTGGGAGTGGCTTTTCTTTTATTTCTTTCCTATTCCATAAAAGCGTTCACAGGTTGACAAGACATTCTTTCTTAAGATGCTTTTTTTATTTAAAAAGGTGTTGGCTTGACTGTGCCAGTAACCAGTATTATAGCTATTCCTATTGTTGCTTAATGACATTTTAGCATGAGGCCACCTTGAATGAAGATGCCTGTGCCAGATTTACAGAAGCTTGCAGAACAAAAGTAGCTGATGGACTGAGTCCTAAATAAGAATGTTCAGCTGGGGAACAAAAATAGGCAAAATATGACAAGGAATAATGAATGAGCTGGAAAGCAGTTAGTGATATTTAGTGCTACAGAAATGTTTGAGATGTTTTAGTGACATAGATAAAGGGAACAAATGCTTTAAGAAATTGAGGGAGAATTCTAGAAAAGCCTTGAGCAATATCAATACCTCCTTTTAAAGCAATACAGACTGTTTCAACAGTTAGCCCTTGTGTTTTGTTTTCTGTTTTGTTAAGTACTGTTGCTTTTTGTTAAGTCACCAGTGTATTCCTAAGGATTCACCATCCTTTGCTTATTATAGTTTGTGGAAAAATCCCATCTTTCCATAATGATACAGCTCAAGAGTTACAATGCAGTAATTATCAGTGTCTATTTTCTCCCTCACTCTGTTCTTGGTAAAACTGATATGATCTTGGTTTTGCTATGTCAGAGGCTTCCACATGATTTGTAGGAGTTCAAATTTATGGTAGAAAGAAGTTATGTTAGACTGCTGATAGCCAGCTTTTGTGTCAATGTGGCAATTCCCATTAGCTGAAATTAGTCTTAACTTCTTCAGAAAAGTCTGCTGAGTACTGCATGTCTCAGCTTTGTGTTTTTCTAGCCTTGCTAGAGTAGCCCCTGACATAATTTAGGTTGAGATTCTTAAGACAACTAGTTACTTTGGAACCATTTCAGGAAACAGCAGTGTGGAGCTGCCCAGATATTCTGCAGGTTGCAAAGTGCTGCTTCTCCTAGGATTAACCCTTCCTGATCTTTGAGGTGAGAAGGGTGGAAAACAGCCTGGTCTGTGTCTCTAGCAGCACCGAGCCTCTGCATTGGTTGTTCGTGGTCCAGTCAGAAGCATACAGTTTAGATCCTTTGCCTTCATTCATTTGGTATCCTACAACACTCTATACTTTTGGTGTTGGGGATGAATTGAAATTTTTCTGCTGATGATCAGTTTGTTTCTCATGGGATGTTTCAGAGTTGAATCAGTTCTGCCACCTACAGAATGCAGTATCCTGTGAGGCGCATGTTGTAAAGTGTCTGAATAATGAGTTCAGCTAAAAAGCCTACATATTAACTGCTGGTACTTTTTTGAGTTCATTAATGTCTTTTTTTAGGTTTTAGCTTTTCAAAGTTAATGGCTTTGACTGGAGTGATCAGCACTAACCTTGGTGCCTGTGGCAATGTTAAAATGACATAAAATGTTTTGGAACACAAACTTTATCATGGTCCTCATTATGTGAAATATCACTGTATAAATCAGCCAAGGACACCTTGATTAGTCTGTAATGTCCTTTTATTAAGAGTTTCTTTCCTCCCCTTCTCCCCCAAAGATAGGTATTTGTTAACACAAGGTATATAAATGAAGATTTATTTCTTGTAGAAAGCTATAGAAGTGCTCATGTATTTCTGATTATATAGCAATTTTTGAATCAGTGGCAAAATACTAATGACCTGAGGAAAGACATGTGGCGATTCAAAACTTCGCCAACTCTGAATGTATACCATGGTGCTTTTTATGTTGTTTCTACATGAATGAATGTATAATCATGTATATAATGCAAATATCAAACATTACTCTGAGATAATGAGTTAGCATATTATATTTTGAAAGCATCGCATAGAGAAATGCAATCAATGACATTTTGTGTTCATTTCAGCTAAGGCTTTATAGACACTTTTCTTTTTTTTTTTTCCTTAATGCAAATCTAATAATATTCTTTGTGTGTGTGAAGTACATATAAAACACATTTATTAACTTTGCATGCATCCAGACTAATTCTAAAATTTGAACTTTAGATGTAAAAATTAAAGCCTGAAATACTGGATTTTCCTGCTGCAATTATAACTTCTGAGCAATGAAACATCTTTACCATGGATAATAACAAGACTAGAAAATACTGTATTGATTGATTCCTCCCCTCCTCCCCACCTTTTTTTTTCTTAAATGCTTTTTCTAATAGTTCTCATCATACTTGGTATGCACTATTCAGAGGAAGTGGGCACATGGGCATAACTCATACTTCTATATCCATAGATACAAAAGGTCATAAAAAGATCATAAGGATCTTGCTCTAAATAGCAGGAACTGAAATTGGGGTAATAGGCTGAGACAGCATTATACAAAAACTGTTCTGTACGTGAATTTCTCCATCTTTTTTCCTGTGTGGGGAAAAAAGCAGGGTGCAACTTCTGGAGTCACTTATCCTTATTTGAAATTTCATCTTTGTGTGGTCTTCCGATGCATTTTTCCTCTGCTTCACTGTAAAGGCAGATGCTTTCCAATTTGTTAATTATTAACATGGAACATCTTTCCTTCTATTACCTTTATCTATACCTGCATACCATGTTTCTGTGCTTAGGCAATTACTGTGTTCTGCAATACAATTGTAAGGATCATACAGACAAAGCCTCTCCTCCTGTGGATCCACCACCCCCTGCATTGATCAAATGTGCTCTGCTGGTGCTGAGCACAACCCAGAACTTCTAGGATAGGCTATATCCATTTCTTCCATGCAGGTGATGTGTCTAATGCTAATCTCCAACAATGAGGGGTGTCATGCGTGTAAAAAACTTTTTGCTGTAGTTTTCTTTAATATTGTAGAAGTACCTGGTTTGCCACTGCTGATTCAATTTCCTAGAAAATGCACTGCCACAGTCTTCATAAGGACTGTGGAGAGGAAGGAGGGTGGGAATGAGTTTTTGCAGATGTAGTTTAACTGAAACCTGAAGCGTTATTGCCACTCAAACAGTGACTATATCAAGCTAGTAGGAAGCTTTTCTACCTTCTTGTTACAAAACTCATTTTTTTCCAGTTTTTAAAAAGCTGTGTGTTTTAAAAATTCTAGCATAGTTTAATTTTAATTTTCTGTTGATGGTTGGAAGAAATTGTATCCATTCTTTTTTCAAGACTCATTCTAACCTCATAATGGCTTAGTTTTATTAAGAAAGTTCAGTTTTACTCTTGCAGGGTAGCTTTCAACTTTTTTACATTTTCATGCTTTCTTCTGTTTTCAGTTCCTGAAGCCCCGTCTATTTAAAATTTAATTGCAATTCTGAGAGGGGCCTTTCCTAGTTTTGTTATGTTAAATATTAATAGCTAATAAAAGGAAAAAATAGTGTAAGAAACAGACAAAGTGGGGACCAGTTATTCTTACCAAACGGTACCCTGGTGATGCAACGATTAACTCAGATGTTTAATAGGAAAGTGATTTATTTCATTTCTGCATCCTTGGAATCTGTGTGTGTTAATGTAATTTTTTAGGAGTTAGCATAAAATGACTGGTGACAATGCATTTGTTATATACAGATTTTAATTTAGAGGTAAATATTAAAATACTGAATGCTGAGGAAGGAAATGAAATTCCTTTTTCCATCTGCTTCTGTGAATTCCCACAGCTATGTTGGGAGTACGGAAGCATGAACATAAATTATGAATAAAATGTGTTTATTATTTTAAGTAACAGGAAGTGCTCAGCTTTTAAGGGAGAGTATCTGATTCCGCTTTTCAATTTAAAATTCATTTTTTTAAAGCATGGAGAATTAACTTTGGATTTAAAAGTGAAATAAACCTAGGACCCATCCTGTATTTCATCCTAACCTTGTAAACACTAATTTTTATTCAGACTGAAGTACCATGGAAGTATAATACTGAGTCTTTCTCTTACTTCAATTGGAGCTTGCCTCAGATGCCTCTATACAAATGCCTGTAGAATGGGGAACAAACAGAAGGAATTAGAGATGAGTGCATGTCTACAGGAGTATAATATAATAGGCACCAAAGAAACATGGTGGAATGGCTCCTATGACTGGTGCATTGGAATGGAAGGTTACAGGCTCTTTAGGAATGACAGGTCGGGCAGACGGGGACGG
>JANRGW010015208.1:5096-20561 GCA_024733675.1 Psilopsiagon aymara | reverse complement strand
AGCAGTTTCTGCAGCTTTTTGTTGGGGACTCCATCCAGCTGCCTTCCATCTCCAATGCTTCCAAAGCACTGGAGGGGTCCGGTGGATTAGATACTCGCCCATACTGTCCCACACACCCTGCCACTCATGACAGCAAGAACACCTGAGCAGCACCCACATCCTGGACAGGTAAATGTCTATTCCTGCACCTCCTCACAACCCGACATCACAAAAAAATCAGCCTCCCTGACCAGTGCCTGTTGCTGTGTGTCCCTCACACCCAACTCTTCTGAGGCCCCAGGGATGTGGTGACCCCAGCAGCAGCAACCAGCACCCCAGGAATGCTCTCTTGGCCTCCCCTCTGCTGGCAGAAATGGACAAGTTTAACAAATGCAATGCAGGGTGCTGTTGGCATCTGAGGAGGGCTCCTGCTGCTTCAGGGGAAGTGGGCAGCTTCTGAGAGCAATCCCAGAGCTGACATGCAGCTGCTGAAACTGAGCCAGCCTGCACTACCCTGTGATGGCAGACACAAGGGTTTGCAGATCTAAGACCAGATGCAGCTATTGGCAAGGCTGACTGTGTTTGTGTAAAGGCTGTGCACAAGCTGTGGCTGGATGGAAGGCAAACAAACACTGTCCGGAAAGAGCAATGATGGATGAAATAGACCAAGCATGTTGTTTTCCTGTGACTTCTTCCTAGAAAGAGGGGGGAAAAACCCCAAATCAGAACCAATCTCAGCACAGAGAAATCTAGGGACTCTGAAATAGGATGCTTAATTAAAAACCACCACCAAAACCCAGATCTGCTTTATTAGTTCTCACAGAAAGCTGTCTGAAGGGGATTGGGAAGCCAGCACTGACAGTAAATCCTGGAGTGCATTTCACCAAGAAACTGGGCTGCAGAGCGAGCCAAAGCATCAAGGGACTGATGATCTGCTGCTGCACAGCCCTGGCTCAGCATACGCTGCCTTGCCGGGCAGTGAACTTTGACCATATCTGCGGAGTAATAGAGCTAAGGAAGAGGGTGCAGGCTGTGCAGCGACCAGCCTCCCACTGCAATCATCCCTGCCTCTTGCTCAGTGGAAGCTTGCCCTCGCTTCTCTCAAGGGCACTGGGTCCATCTGATCTGCTGGGATGTCAGGAAGGAAATCTTTTTCTGTTGGGTGAAACGGGCAAGTAGCAAGTGCTTCTTTCTCCTGTTTGATGCCTTTGTTGATGCACGGTTTGGCTAACAGTAATTTCCATGGGTGCCTTTGCACTGTACTGCCAGTAGGGCCATTGAGAAAGGCCGGCTCCTCTTGGAAAAAGGTAAACAGGAACTGGAAGCTAGGGCAATTGATGGCACCTAAGAGAAGGGGGAAACAAGCAGGCTTCCTGAACACCAGCCACTTTTTGTGCCCCCTCTTGCAAAGGTGGAAGAGTAAGATTATCCAGGGGAGTGAGGGAAATCCTTAAGTTAGTTTGGGATTTTGTAATCCTCTGGCTCCCCATTAGACCTAATGCCTGAAATTGGGGTTATACGGACTCTCTCTCCCCCCTTTGCTTGCCACATCCTCTGCATTTTGCTTGTAAGCCAAATGATTTGGAGTGTGATGATCCTTGTTCTGGAAATCGTAAGGGGATGCTTTGGAGCTTGACAACTCAAAATAATGACAATGGCAAACTCAATGCATTTTAAAAACATATTTATATAGGCTCCCTGTCAAGCATCATTTATACCCCATCCCTCATGATAAAAAGTGAGAAGGAAACTAGCTCTGCCAAGCCACTGGTAGGACAGCAGTGTATGGTACATTCAAATACCTTTTGCTGTCAGTTAAAGACTGTGCTGCATTGAAAGGGCACCATCTTTACAGCCAGCACAAAATAAGGGCACGAAACACTTTGGCAAGTGTCAAAGAACAAAATCCCAATAAAATCCGCAAGTGGAAGATACTCAGGTAAGAGCTGATTTGCTGTAATAAGCAAGTGCTGGTTGTAACATGCTGTACAGCACTGGGTTTGCTCAGCTC
Source organism: Psilopsiagon aymara (assembly GCA_024733675.1). Classification (NCBI taxonomy): domain Eukaryota; kingdom Metazoa; phylum Chordata; class Aves; order Psittaciformes; family Psittacidae; genus Psilopsiagon; species Psilopsiagon aymara. Next base: position 18,571 of record JANRGW010015208.1, on the reverse strand, counting down.
CCATGCAAGTCAGAGGAATGCAAATCTTAACCACCCCAGGCAGCATTCCTGTTATGAGGATGACATTTCAATTAAAAATCCCCAAACCAACCAACTAAATTAGGTTTGAGCTGCTAGGAAATATATGTAGGTTCATATGATCTTATATTCAAAATAACTTTAAAAGGTATACAAGAATTTGTGGGATTTTTTTCAAAGCCTGAGTATCTACAAATGGAACTCCCTCACTCATGCCAGATTGATTATATTTCCTATACATTTTTCAGCGATGTATGTAAAATTATTAACTGCACAGGCCTCACACTTTGCATAGATGTCAAAGATTCATGCTGTAAGACATGAGGTTGTAGACACTTTTTGATACCCTGCTATACATGATTTGTAAGAACTTAGTAAGAAGGTAAGATACACTGCTGCACTGTGTCCAAATGTCCACCTAACCTGGCAGCTCATCTCTGATGTGACCTACAGAGACTCCAGAGAAGAACGTAAGAGCAGGCATGCGCACTGTGGCCAAGTCTTCCCTATCCTAACCATTCTATAATTTTAATAGGAATTCCTTTACAGTTCTGGCTGAGCACCATTAAGTTTCTGCAGGTTTTTATTATTCTATTTATTGATTTGGTTAGCCATTTTGCCCTCTTAATGATATTTCCATGAGACTTATCAGAAGACATCAGGCTGGTGCTGAAGTTGTCAGGTGTGGAAGGGGCACCAACACAGCAACACCAAGATGCTTGAACCATCCATCCCTGTTCTCAGCTCATTCCTGGTCTTTCTTACTGCAGAAGTGGGTTAAACACGCATCATACAGCCAGAACAGGTTCAGTTTACTGTCCTAATTTAGGCTCCAGCAATTAAACCCAAAGATTCCCAAACAGCCCTGGCTATGTAATTTCAATATTGGCTTTTCTATTACGTGAAACATTTATTTTCCTCTCTCTCTCTCTACTGTTTTTCCCCATTTATGTTTTATTCGTTTTCCAGTTTGGTACATTTCATGACTGATTGCTCCTAAGGGTCTATACTGTGTCACTGCAGTTCATGTTTAGTTAAGCAAAAGTAAATGTATCAAATACATCCCGATTACCATTATGCTCTAGTCCTTTTGGCTGTAGTTCAACTGCAGAGGGATAAACTGAGAAACTGCAGAGAGACAAACCTTCTCCTCCAGACAAAGTAGCTGGTAACTGAGTGTCTAATGTGGGAGGTGGGAAGGACATCTGCTGGGTCTGGCAGAAGTAACCATAGCTAAAGTCTCCTCCAGGATACACCTGAGCTGCAGCACTGCAGTCTTCACTCTCCCTTACTTACCTGGGTACCTGTTACGCACTGGTCAACTTTTTTCAGAACTCATATTTTTCGTGGCTGCAGTATATAACAGTCAGGTTCACAATTTGAGCTGCAGCTCATTCCATCAACTCATATGCCTGGAAAATAAGTTGGGTATTCAAGAAAACCATTCAGAAGAATTAAAATATAAATTAAAAAAGTGGAAAATGATACAATCCAGTATTTATTTTGGTTTTTTTGCCTGTCTCTAACAGCCCATTGGAAGAACAGAACTCTGATCATGCATCTGACTTTGAGTTACTTACCTGGAGGATCAGGACCAAACTCCTAATAAAAAATAAATCCAGGTTAACATAGTTTCTTTCAGGTCTGACTTTCCCCAGTTAATGATCGCTATCTCAAATATTAGGTATTTACATCCATTTAGCAAGACCCAATGCAGACTATCTTGTACATCTGTAGTAAAATTGTTCCACAAAACCGAGCATACACAATGATAACAAATGGCAGTAGGTCAGAAGAGCAGTGCCACTGAACTAAGAGGTGGCCAAGAAAGGGTAAGAACAGTAGCCTTGGCGGGGCACCCCAGCTGTCATTCACAACTCCACATTCTAGAACTCCTGTTAACTCTTCTTTCAGACTTCATGTACAACTGCAGTGCCTGGTATTTCCTCCTGCAGTGTTACTGGATGCAGGGGATCTACAGAAGTTCAAACTGAAGTTTGCACATCTGAATTTAATCCCCTAAGTTTAGTTATTGTCATCTGCCATCTCTTTGCCCTGGAACATATTTAACTTTATATTTTTAGAAAGAATATTGTTTTGGTATTTGAAATAGGATGTGATATTCAATAAAATGAAACAGACAACCATTATTTGCTTTTTTTTAGAAAGGAAGATTTATTTATGGTCACATATACCACATATAAAATTAACATTTAACTGAAACATGTAATTGTTTCAATCATTTATGACTAAACACTTACAATGTTGACTACAAAACTGTACAGTTTATATTCAGTAACTGATCCTTACAGCATAGTGCAATTGTAACATTTTATAAACAAAATAATTTGTGCCTTTTTTTAAATAAAGTGCATTAAATGACTATCTTGTATACAACAAGAAGCTCTGTAGTTGCAATCCAAAGCTTTAAGCTTAAGGGAAACTGAGGCAAATATGTTTCACTTCCTTTTAAAATTACCTCATATACTGTCAAGCTATGGTTCAAACTTCAACCACAGTTAAGTTAAATGTAAAAAGGTAAACCAAAACAACCCTAAATTAGTATAAGAAATAACCACAGGCCTTTATATACTAAACCAGGAATTGGTTCTCATCTGAAAAGCACAACATGCAGAATTTAAATGACTGGTTTAAAGCCTTTGGCTCCTAGCGAGGTGTGTAGCGTGAGAACTAGCCCCCATGCAGCTGCTTTTGCTAAAGCTGTTAGAATCCAGCATGGAACCACACTGCAGTCAGTAGTATCAGTTTACATGAATCATACAATGCGTCCTAGGAAAAGTTCTCTGAGAAGTTCATGACATGAGTGTGGTAAACCACAGGTTATATTTAATTGCATTTGGCAATAAAAAATGTAGGGGTCTAGTTAGTAAGTTACAAGTGGTTCTATTAGCCCAGGGTATTTCATATTTTATGGTCTAAAGTTAAACACTGTTTTACAGCTTTATTTCAGAGGCACAGTTATCACATTTTATCCTATGAAATTTCTTTGTAAACACATTTACAATCAACTTTTGTAGGTTTTGGCTGTAATGGTAAAGCTGAGACCAAACAAAAAATGACATGACTGTAGATTTTAGCCCCAGAGAGTAAAAAGATGCTGACATACAAGATGGTTAGAGAACTATTGTGGCTCTTTATAGAAAGAATGACAAAAATAAGAATGCCTACTTCCTTTGGTGGGCTCTGGCTGAGGCTCAGCAGAAAAGCCCATACTCTTTTCTTCTTAAATGTACATGGGGCTGCTATTGGCTGCAACAGAAAATACTTTTGAGTACAGGCAAGTAACTCTAGAGATCGCCTGAGTATTTTGCTGTATATATAATCTAGGCAAATCACCTGCCTCTTCAGCTGCAGTATCTATTTCACACTTTTGGCAAATCACATATACTCTTTTCACATTCTGGAAAACTGCATTTTCCTCTTAGAGCATTTTAACCTGTGGGACCGGCCTGAGTTCTGGAGCAGACTACTGTACATTCAGCCGCTCTGCTCTGGGATAGCTGTTGGGTAAAACGCTGCATGGTGGAGTGTGCTAGCTCCAAGCAATGAGCTATTCTCCTTCTCCTAGACTAAGTGACGTCTCTGTTTACATTGACAAGGAAAAACAAAAGAAAGGAGCCCAAATTTAGGTGGAACGTGACTGAAGAAAGCTCACTATTTTCCATCATGTCTTCAGAAAGCTCTCTGTTGAGAGTGGAGCTCCCTTCCAAACCAAGGATGCTTTGACTCTGTCATCAACACTGTAGAAAAGCTCTTTTGTTGCGAGTCCTCACAGGGGCAGGGGCACAGCAAGGTGGTGTGAGTGTTGCTCATATATTGAGGGGGTACACCAACAGAGGTCACCCAAAGAGCAGCAAAAACCAAACCCATGGATGGGGCATAACTCCCCAGGCTCTGTGAGGACACAACAGTACATTCCTTTCAGGATGTGGGTACCTCATTTTCGACGGGCCAGGCCATGCTGCTTTCATTTGCATTCTATAAACTCTCTCTTCCCTGAAAGCAGCAGAAGCTGAGTTCCTGTTTATTTTGATGGGTTTCATCTTAGCAAACACTGAAGTAAGAGGAAAATTCTATGGGGACCATAATTAATCAATGTATTAAGAACACCATACCTTGGTCCTGAACCTTACAGGTCCTAGTCCCTTTTTCCTAGAATGCTCCTGAAGCACATATGCCCTTCAAAATTAAATGCATAAGAATTTTTACGTAATATTCCCTAGCTTAGCAAGAGCCAGTGCAAAATGTGCTTTGTCATATGACCACATGGAACGCTGATCAGATCCATGATCTGTGCAGTCCTGTTGCCAAAGCACCTATGGAAAGACAGACTGAAAGAACAGGCAACTGCATGAGCAGGAACATAAGACTGCCTCTATAGAGGCTCATGTTAGCAACCAATATCCTTCTTGTATTCCGTCCCATACGTGGAAATTTAACACATTCCTGTAATCCCAGCACTGGCAGTGGGAGCTGTCCAAACTGAAAGCATAAGAACTCGCTTCCCTTCCAACACCTCTGGATTGTCTTTGTTGAAATATCAATACTTATCACGGATCTTCCAGTGTTTGCAACATTCATACAAGTTTGGCAATGTTTTTCTTTATTCCTATGAAACTGCCTCCATGAAGAGGTTACACTTTGACCACGACAACACTGAAGTATCTATCTGTCATTCATACAAAAAGTAAATTAAATGATTATGTGTATATATATATTTACATACGTAATTATGCTATTTAAGTATAAAAGCTCATAATAATTAATAGCATCCCAAAATACTCTAATTCTTTAAGGTACATAGGTATTTCCTTTTAAGAATTAGACTTCTTAAAAAAAAAAAAAAATCCATTTTGTTGGCATCTATTTCTTAAAAGTGGAAGGTCCCTCCATTTTCTAACATAAATCCTTGCAGGATGCAGCCTTCCGCACATGCAGTCAGCATGGACTTCGTTTTTCTTTGGGAAACTGGGACTAAGCCTGTACTCAGACATCATGGTAGATTGTGTGGTCAGGACCAAACAGCTTGAGAGTACAAACCACAAGGTTTGGGAGGTGAGGACAATTTCCTTGAAGACAATTCAAAGAGTTAAGATGGCAAGTTTAACCAACCCTTGTTTTAAAATAAGTTTTACTCTCTCAACCCATTCTCAAAGAACCTCCACTGGAAAATCTCCCCTTATCCTTTCAATGGCACTGAGTTAGTCTGCATCACAGCAGTGATGTACTAGTTAATTGCAATATAGTTTCATCTAACCTACATTCAGTTTGGTATTTTCCCTTCTCTTCTGCAAATTTGTATAAGTCAGTGAAATACACAACTGTTTCTTCTTCTTTTCTAGCATACAAGATCACAAGAAATTTGTGAATAAACAGCAGCATGGACTTCATAAATGTTTCCTTTTAGTGCAAAAACATATTGTTTTCAAAGAAACATTTACTGCAAACTTACAGACTCATCTGCTCCTCAAAAGAAACAGAAATACATAATGACTTACTGTAATCTGCTGTTGGTTCTACTTTCATATTTCCAACATTTTTCCACAAAACCCTACTACTAATTTCAGGTGGAGCCAGGTAAGACTGTGCTAACAAGACAAACAGAGTACTTTATTAAAAGCCCTTACTAATCTGAATAACACATACGAGGTCACATTTTCATCTCACTTCTGACCATACTTCCTCCTCTCTGTTCTCTCTATTCTCCATTCACCAGGAACAGCAACACTGACAGCCTCAAGGACATGGGGCTGCTGCACTACACCCCAGGACAATGGCAGCCCTAGGGCCCCTCTCAGATGCTCCGTGTACATCGGATAAGGTTCAAAATGGACAGTTCAAAATAACCTTCCCACAGAGGATGAATTATTCAAGCATCCTCCCCATCCAAGCTCAAGCACTGAGTACCTGGCTGAGTCACCAAGCCATAAAGGCTTCCATCCTCTTCTCTTTCAACACCCACCTAATACGAAAGTAGATAGCCTTCCAGTTCACCCATTAAAAGAAACTGCAAATCCCTGGCCTGAAGAAGTCAGTAGCATCCAGGTTTATGGGGTAATTTCCTTTTGTACCAAAAAAGTACTTTCAGAGATGAAACCTTTCAATTTTACTGGGAATCTCATCATTCTTTTATTGACAGATGGGGGAGATATGCCTGACTAATTTATCTTACCTGTACTATTGTTTATTCATGACATACAAATCATGCCCCTTACTTTTAGTTCCCTCTCTATAAGCAGAGGTGAGGAGATTTGCTTTTCCTTCATTGCACATCTCTGGACTACCACTCAGTCAAAGTAAACGTGGCACTAAAAGCTAGGGTAAACCCCTACTTTCTATAATGCTATTAAAAAAAAAAAAAGCCCAGAAAAACAATAATCAGAAAATTAAATGTAATTTTAAATTGTGCTTCCCAATTATAGCAATGCATTGTTATCTTTACTGGCCTTTTATTTAGTTAAGTACCACATTTCACATGCTTTCCACTAGCCCTGCTGCCTAATACCAACCACGTTACAGGGTTTCTTCCTAATGTGCAACAGGCTAAGTGTGCAACACACTAAGTACACTGAAATCTGGTTTTCTAAGTTTGCCACTAAAGTTATCAAACTCTTTTCATAAAGTGGTTTCCTGTGGTATTATTCAAAAGATGTTGTCTAGCTGCAAACAACAATTCTGACTGCAAATAACTATTTGTTCCTTTTGATAAGTATGTAAGGAAGGACAGATTATTTACTGCACTTAGTGTATGCACTGGAGCAACCTCTTGTTCTAGAATCAGCTGCTTCAAGAAGGCAGCCAAGTAAAACCTCAAAATGATTCTCAAGCTTTCTTCCAAAGAGACGTGACAAGTCTACATGCAGGTATTTAACATCATCCTTAATTACTTCTTTCACAGATCAAGCTGCACTCTTGATGCCTCTCAAGAAGTACACCACCACAATGCCTTTTCTTGAAGCTGGCTAGTATCACTTCAAAATATTCTTGAATTCTTACAACACTGGATCCATATCCATTAACAGTCTATCTGATACTGTCTTCCTGAAGAGTACAATGGAAGGAAATGCTGTTCACCCTTTTCTGGTGCTATTCCTATACAGCCAGGACTTGATCTGTCTACAGCTAGTGTGCAGGTATACTGTTCTTACTTCTACTCACAACAGAGCTGTTACACCTACTTGTTTTGCACTGGCAACCACACTAGTCCGTCTATTTTTGCTATAGAGCTTTTACACCAACTTGTAGGTGTCCAGGATTTCCTGAAAAGCTGCCAGAGTTGCTTTCTGTTTCAAGGTCTAAGAATCATTCAGTATCTACCTCAGACAAACTGACAGAACAGCTGGTGGGTTCTTTTAATACTGGCCACTCTGTCCAATTATTATTTTTCTTTCTTTATTGTATGCACAAACCCCAGACCATACACACTTTCTCTCTATAAAAGTCAGGGCAAACATCTTGAAAATGGGATTCTGAATGTTACAGAACCCTATTTTTTAAAAAAGTAATGAACATGTATCTATGTTTCAAGAGGCTTGATTTGTAGCAATGCTGTTTTATCCCACCTTCCGGTCACACAGCAGATTGCTTATCTCTTTTGAGAAACTAATCCACAAGCATCTTAGTTTTAAAAGCTGAACAATCCCTAAGAAAATGAGGTAACAGAAAAATAACTCTTTGGGGACAGAACGGCTGCTGGTCTAAGCCAAAGTTCACTGCTGTCTGTGGAGGGAGTTTAGTGACTCCAAGATGCCTTACGGAGGGCCCTGTAAACAAAGAATGGATGCAGCTGCTTACGTCACTGAGCATCCATGGCAGAAGATAAGCATGACAGCAGGCCCTTCACCTTGCTTCCAAATACCCTGGGTATTGGTAGGGGTTTTCTTCAATGATACCATGATCTCCTTCTATTAAAAGCCAAGCCACCCTAAGAATGGGTTAGCACCATTTATCATATCCATCTTGATGGGCATGATAAATTCTGGTATTCTAGGTTTCTGTTTGGTGAAGAGTATTTTCAGAGTTAAATGACAACTGGAAATCCTGAACACAATGAGTTTATGCACAGAATGCTGTGCAACTAAATGCCAAACCATGCAAAGAAGAAAAAACCCCTACTGCAGGACAGAATTCTCTCCTGCAAACTGCATAAATTTGGGAAACTTGTGGAAAAAAGGTAAAAGATTATTGTTGAGTAATTCTATTCAGGAACTCAATAACTGTAACACAAACCAACTAGAAATAATGTCCCACATCAGCCTGATAGCAACTGCTTAACAAAGGAAGACTTCTGCTTACTTAAAGTCTTTATGGAAGTTACTGGGTTTTGTCTAAATAACATATTGCTTCCTCTCTATTGCTCAGAATTTACTCAGCAGATAACGCAACATGGAGGATTTTATTGCTCTTGCGCTAAAAACATATTTTCCCTTATTGCTGAAGTCTCACTGTTAGGAGAAATGGTTAAGGAAAAAAAAAAAAACCCAACAAAGAAATCCTCCCCCCAGCTTTGAAAATGAATATATGAATACAGTAAATTTTGCCCACCAAGATATAACCTGTTACTAACTTTGGGTCAAGCATGTTAAGGAATAAAAAATAACTTCAGGTCTTGAAACAACACTAAGAAGTCTTTTGCCATTGATATGAAAGATACTTTACTGTACATAGAATGGTATTTCTAACATCTCTGATCTTAAGCACAGGTGTTGGTTAATGGGACAACAGAGTGACAGATTCCTGTAAGCTGGATTTCTGCCAGTTTCAGAGGGATCTTGGATGGATACTGGCACCTCATCATACAGAGCCAGCACCTACACTGTAATTCTGAGGTGACAGCAGAGAATTGCTTAATTCTGCAGGGTCTCAAAGCAGCTGTCTGTCAGGCATTCATTTTGCACAAGTGAGGTAGGCAGCTTTGTACTCCCAAGAGCTCATTCATAGGTGTGTTATGCAACCTCTGTGCAGCACTGCAAGCCAGGTTAAAGTTTCACAGGCAAACCTATGTCATTGACTTCCAGAAGGCTTTTCTGGGCTGTGCTGCAGTCTCAATTTAAGAATGTATTTCTGGAAGAGACAACATCCTTCCTGGTGGTCACAGCAGTAGCCTGGGAGGCATATGGGAGGCATAATCATACGGTGAAAGGTAACCATGTGCTACTCCTTAAATGAGGGCAAATCACATCTCTATGAGCTAGCTTTGTGGGACTTCTATAATTAATCCTTCTTTCCTCCATTTGACTCATGCTGCTCCTCAGGGGAGGAGCTTCCAATTACAAATATCTCTACTCTGGCAGAAGGAAAAGGTCGGCTCCCTCAGCGCTCTGGAAAGCCTCTATGGATTTGAGCAGCCTGTGGAGTGAGGAGGATGACAAGGACACTAGGCGAACCAGCATGAGAAAAGTGGATGACATTATCTCCCTCTGCGCTAGGTTTTTTTTTCCTGGCTTTTCTACCACCCATATATTGTGGAAAGGAAAACACTGGTGCCTGTGAGTTTATACAAAGGATGAGAGCAGGTCTGCATAAGCAAAACAACAGTTGCCCTCAGGACTGAATTTTGGCCACAGTTGCAGCTGCTCATCTTCATTGCACGTCTTAGTGATTCGATACAGAACAACTGGGGGGGGGGAAGGATGAGGGGGGCTAAACTGCACATAACTAACTTATTTTTTGCCTTTAAAAGTACCACTCTACATTATTCAGCTTCTCTATATTATTCAGCTCATGACTTTTTTACTGCCACTTGTTTCCAACACTTTGCATACTTGCAAAACTGCTTGCATACATAGCATGGATATTTATGAAGTGGCTGTTTCTTACACAAAAATTTGTGCCAAAAAGCAATTACCAGAATTTCATTAGCAGTCAGAAGTAGATAACGAACATCAATATCCTACAAGGAACGGGGGTCACAGCCTGACTGTGCTGAGCATCTGTAAATCGCAGTGAAGCCAAGGGAGCTGCAAGTTCACAGCTCTACTGGACCATGCCATGCAATTATTAAACTAATCAGATTACAAAGTAAGAACCAAATATCATGAAGGTTGAACCAAGTAAATAATGGAATTTGAGCCCAGCACTGCAACTAAAATTAATTATTGCTCATAAAAACCTCTACAGAGCCTTGTTTACAGACAACTCATTCACATTTGAGATTCAGCTTTGTGTATAGCATATGGTTCTTAACGTCACAGAAATTCTGCCACAAAAAACTACAGTCATCCAAATGTCCACGTGAAGAGGACAGATTTCATTTAGAAAAATCCAGACCAGCAACACAGTTGTTTCTACTATCTATATTATACAGGTACATTTTTTCATCGAACTGTAAATATTGCTATTTTTACACTTGAGTTTGTTGATTTTATCTAAACCGTAATGGAAGATACTGAAGCAACAATACAGTGTGCTGACTTTGACAGAATATAACCTCCTACTGATGCCAGGGTATTAACACATTGAGTTCTCATCAGCACTAGTGGAAATGGTACCATGAACTCCCATGCACTGACTGACATCAGGGTACACTTGGAGTCTCACAAAAACATCTGTCAGGAAGATTTTCTCTCTGACAATCAAGTATTCCAATCAGAAAATAAAATATTATTTCTGGTGCATTCTAATGTGGCTTCAGTAAAAAGGTTAGAAGTGGATTGAAGTTTAACCATTCATGAGAGGAAGCTCTGCTTTTTAGACCAGAACTATCATCCTACAATGAAATGAACTGACATACGTACAGTGTGAAGAATTACAATCTGTAAAGGATGAAACTGACAGAAAAGGAAAAAATAGTTTCACATTACAGTTCTGGTTGCACACAGTTATGAACCAGATATGCGCTGAGGATTTATAAATACCAGTATTTTAAATTACATAGAAGAACAATGAAAACAAGTAGCAATAGTTTTGACTTGATGACAAACTTAACGGGAACCATTTAGGGTAGATGCTAAATACGCATTGCAAGAATTCATGGGTTGTTTTGTTAGATATTTTCTTATTTGCTTCTAAAATTACAAACTTGTCTGAGGAGAGACCATATTGTTTCATAAATTTAGAAGATACCCCTGAATTCATTTTAAAATTAATAGTATGAGCTCTAATGTCCCCTACCTAAGTGAAAACATAAGACTGACTTTTGAAAGGGAAAGCAAAGCATAGCTTTTGTTTCAACATCCATCAAAACTCAGGAGATAACAGGTAACACTTTAAAACAATTACCAAACCAGTTCATCCAAAGACGTAAAAGGAAAAACCTATACAGTTAGCTCCTCAGAGCAAATGTGTTGCACTGAGATTATGATAATAAATAACATATGAATCAGTACAATTGGCCATTATTTTGAAGAGCATTCTGATGATACACAAATGCAGTAACAGGACTTGGGGTTTCTTTTTTTTCTCCTGCTTTAAAAAGAATTAGAGGAGAAAAAATACCTTTACAATAGGCTGTAACATGTAGTATGACTAAACTCAATCACACAAAAATTTCGAAGGAGGTATGCTGTTTCAAAACCTTTAATTAACAAACTGAACATAAAATCATGGAAAACAAGACAAAGCCTGGGTAAGATAACAGAAAGACCCTGAGCAACATTATAAATAGGTGAGAACACTGATGATTTTGATTTTGGAAATCTCCCTTAAACCGTTCGATTCATTTTGGTCACTGGGGTTTTCTGTTTATAAAAAGGTCAGTGCATCCTGTGGTTTTGATATGAACCCATCACACACCATTTAATGAATACACCTAAACCAAAGACAGCATCACGAGAATGCCTGGAAAGTAACACGTTAAGGAGCGTCCTCCTAGCTGCCAATCAGACATCACTGGGTGATCTTGCCCTCTGAGACAGGTTAGAAGGAATACAGCCACAACAGATGAGCCAAAGTGCTTTCTGTATCTCCTGGTTTCTAAAAGCATATATTACGGGATTGATGATGGAATTGTAGGTAGCTGGCAGGAGGGTGGCATAGGTGTATATAGAAGGGTAGGTGTAATCAGCTATTAAAGAATAGAGCGTAAAAGGCATCCAGCAAGCAGCAAAAGTCCCCAAAATAATGGCCAAAGTAGACACTCCTTTTCGGGTGGTCACGTAATGGGAAGTGGCCAGGAAATGGTGTTGCAAGGCAATCTGATGGGCATGGCGCATCACGATTTTACAGATCTGAATGTAGAGCTGCAGCATGAGGGCAAACATAAGCAAGAAAGAGACCGAAAGAACAGCTGCATTATTTTTAGTGAGTGGTCTGATAACACTGCAGGTGGATTCATCTCTGAGGCAGTTCCAGCCCATTACAGGCAGCAGTCCAACACAGATAGATGCTCCCCAGAGCAATATGAGCATGACATAGGTAAAAGTGACAGTCCTCTCTGAATTGTAAGTCAAAGCGTAATACAGTGAGAGGTAACGGTCAACAGTAATAGCCAGCAAGCTGCCAACAGATGCTGAGAAAGAGGCAACAATCAGTCCAATCGTAACCAGTTTTGTAGCTTCTGATTGCAGAAGGTATGCAAAAACGAAATTGATGATCAATCCAATGCCTGCTAAGAGATCTGCCAGCGCCAGGCTGCCTATCAGGAGGAACATGGGGGCACGAAGACTGGGGTTATGGAAAATGATAAGAACCACAACAGCATTTTCGCAGGAGATAAGGGTCCCTGAAGTACACAAGACAATGTCCCAGGGGTTTACCAAAAGCTCTGGCTCTGGGTCTACGACAGGAACCAGGGAGGAGCCTGTGGCTGAGGCATTCTCGGTAGAGCTGGCTTCTACATGATCCTGAGGCAGCCAGCTCAAATTAACCTTCAGATCTTCATTCATTTTAACCCCTGTCTTCTCCAACAGAAAGACATGTTTTTTAATGTTCAGACACAGCACTGGACACAGCACCCCACAGCATGCAATGCCCTAGACGGCACCACCAGCCTAAACGTGCAGGCAGGCACTTGTTACATAAACGTGACAATAGAAAACAAGCAAACAGAACAGAGGGGTATTTTAAACTGCCCGAGATTATCTGCTAAAGGACTCGCACGCGGAGGCTGAGTGCTTCTAATGGCAATTCCCTTCACCTGCATAGACAGAAGGCACAGGCATGGGAAGGAGCCCACAGAACAGCAAACCGCCGCCCAAGTGCTGCAATTTGGGCTGGGGACCGGCTGCGGGGCGCTGTAAACCCCGTTATTCAGCAGCCACCATTTCAAAGTGGGGCTATCGCAGTCACGGAGGGAGCGGTCGGGGGGGGGGGGGATATATCCTTCACCGACCCCCTATGAGGAAACCCCGCCCGGGCTGACGAGGGGGGAGAACTTACAAACTGCACGCGAAAACCACACACACACCACCACATACCCCAACACACACCCCCCGGCGGCGGTCACCTGGGCTCTCCCCCGGCGGGTCGGAGGAAGGATTGAAGGAGGAAGAAGAGGA
>JANRGW010015206.1:0-11925 GCA_024733675.1 Psilopsiagon aymara | reverse complement strand
AGGCGCTGGCACAGGGTGCCCAGAGAAGCTGTGGCTGCCCCATCCCTGGCAGTGTTCAAGGCCAGGTTGGACACAGGTCTTGTGTAACAGGGTTTAGTGTGAGGGAGTCGGAACTGGATGACTTTAAGGTCCTTTCCAACCCAAACCATTCTGCAATTCTATGATTCTTTTGCATATGGAAACTGTCTCTATGGAAAGGCTCTCCTCCACCTTTCTTAGAAACAAGTGGTAGGAAAAAGGGTCTACTCCTCTCACTGGTAGTTGAGAACAACTCTTGTGCCAGTTGGAAAGTGAAGGGGGTTCTGCAGGTCTGACATACTTCCAGTTCCATCAGTGTCTACAGAGAGGGTCCCACTGGCATGGGGTTGTTTTGGGAGATTGGTCCTTGATTTTTCCTTGTAATCTCAGCTTCACAGATGGCAGTGGTCCATTCCCTTACCTCCAGCCCACAGCACCAACACAAACTTTCATTGCTCTTGCAGCAGATGATGGCAGGAGCCTCTCAGGGAGGTCCCTGGGGAAAGTCTCTCACTTGTCTGATGGCAAGAGTAGAACAGATGTTTGTAGAATGCGGAGCGCACATGGTAAATGTGTCCTCTGGGATGCGTTTAACCTGGGTACAGCTGCAGATTGCCCTGGGGAAATCAGCTATGGGAGGGGAAACCACAAAGGTTGAGGAAGGTTGTGGTAAACAGCATGGGCAAGTGGTTATTTTGTCCTGAAAGCTCTTGGCTATGATGGTATAGACATAGTAGGTGTTTACAGTGTGTGGCAAGCAGAGTATGGGCATGAAGCATGTACTTACTGCCCTCTCCAAGCAACTTGTAGCCTGATGGTGATGTACTTGAACCAAGCACAATGATTCCCAAACCCATACCTTTCCTGGATTGGGACCCAAATCCTTAAACATGGTCTTTGCTCTGGTTAGTGCATGCTATAAACACCAAGTGCATTGCTGGCAGTAAATGTGTATACAGAAATAACTGTGGGGTGTTTTAACAGTAGGATTTTATTAGGTATGAAAGCACAGGTAAAACACTTATTGCAATCAACACCCCAAAATCACTTCTATATGAATATATAGCATTGAAAAATATGCCCCTTAAGTATCAAAAAATATTGCCCTTGGCAATAGTCAGCTACCATTCATTAAAGAGATCTCTAGTCCCTTAAAAAATGAGTTGAGGTCTATGTACATTTGTACCACGTGTTCATACACTGGCACATGTGCAAGTTTCAGTGATGAAACTACTTAACAGCTTCTCTCTCCTTAAGTTCTCCAGCTCCCATGCCAGGCCAAGAATGCTGCTTTTGCTTCTACTTTCCTCCTTCCTCTCCCTCGATTCAATTCCACATCCAGCCTTGACATATTGTCCTGCTTTTGTTCTTCAAATCTTCCCTGGTTTAGAGCATCTAATGCTTAGCAAGAGGCATGTCAGTGATTCAGTGCAGCCGTTGAGTCTCTTCATACGGGTAATGGGAACTCTCAGAGGTGGCTGGCCCCGCAGAAGATATATTTACACACATTTCTTCTCCACAGAGCCTTTCAGACGAAGATGGAGCCATCCTGGTCGCTGGTGTTGAGGGTTATGTTGCTGTTCACGATGCTTTCTGCATAGCTGGCGGAAGGGGTGACCTGGTAGCGGCTGCAGGGCCCACAGAAGCACAGGAATGGGCAGTACTTCAAGCAGACACGATGAAGGTATTTCCTGAATTTTTCCCCAGCAAAGGCATAGATAAAAGGATTGAGACAGCAGTGGGTGAATGCGATGGTTTCAGTCAGGTGCATGGCGTAGTCCAGGGATTTAATTTGGTTGCAGCTTGTGAATAACTCATAGTGCTTTAAAGTCTCTAGAAAAATCAGCACGTTGTAGGGGGACCAAAACAGAAGAAAGACCACCACCACAACAAAGACCAGCTTTACAGCTCGTGCTTTTTTCTGGTTCTTGCAGCACAGCAGGGTTTTGATGATCCCAGAGTAGCAATAGCAAATGATACAGACCGGGACGAGAAACCCCAGGGTGTTGAGCTCCACATTGCAGAACACTGGCCAGATGTTCTCCAGCTCCTGGGGGAAGACCGAAATGCAGTCGTTTTCGACCAGCTGGGAGAACACAAATTGTGGCACTGAAACTAGAACAGCTATTGCCCATACTGCACAGGTTATAAGAAAGCCATGCTTCACTGTTCTGGATTGCAGAGAATATGTTGCTCGGACAATGGCCAAGTACCTGTCAATGCTGATAACAGTGATAAAGAACATGCCCCCAAAGAAACCAATGTAATAGAGCGAGGATACAGCCGTGCACGGAACAGTCCCGAGGGTCCATCCACGCACCGTGTTGGAGGCCCAGAAGGGGAGGGAGATCACGAAGAGAAGGTCCGAGATAGTCAAGTTCAGCAGATAGATGTCTGTGATGCTTTTTTTGCTGCCTTCTTTCACAATGGCAAAAAACACCATTAGGTTCCCCGTGAGGCCGAGAACAAACACTGCAATATAAAACATTGGCAGGAATATTTTCCCAAACTCTTGGATATCAGTCTTATTGCAGGAAAAAGCTTGTTCATCATAAGTGTATTCGGCTGTTGTTCCTGTGAATGCTTCCGTCATGCTGAATCTTCTGGCTACAGGCAACATGAAAAGGGAAAAGAGAATAATGTCAGAGAGGGAGATCCATGGAGATGACAACATGGCCAAACCAGCCTGATAAAGCTGGGTCTGGAGGGAAAGGTCAGTGAGAACAGAACTGCAACTGACCCCTTGGTCACAGTGTCACTGTCTTCTTACAGGAACCCTCACTGGCTGTGAGGAAGCCACTTGGTTCAGTGACCATAAACTGCCTCTAATCAGATGTTTACATCTCCTGTAAGTGGGAGGTGAGGTCAACAGAGGCAATGAAGAGCAGTGTCAGGCCAAGTGCACTTTAAGACAGGGCAGGATGCTTCCCAGACTCTGCTGACTGCATTGCTGAAGCTCCTTTTGACTGCAAGGAGAGCATGGGCACGTTACTCAGTGGTAGATGCCGATGGTGTGTGACTGCTCCCACTCCTAACACTTAGAGTGAAGTGGCTGGAATCCCAGCACGTCCACTTTTCACTGATAGTAGTGTTTTTTACAGCCTCTGTTTAAAATCAGCCTTGTGAGACTAAGCATGAAATAGAGATGTTGTGAGGTGTGAGACAGTCCTTGCCCAAGAAGTTTCATATGATGTAGTGGTAGCAACAAACTCTGCCATGGGGGGCTACTGTGACCATTGACATTGTCTCCTAAGGCCTCATTGCCAGAGAGCCATTTGTGGTGTGAGCCATGAATTTCTGGCCTCTTATTTCGCAGTCATTTCTCAAAGAGGTTTTTTTGTGCTAGTTGGGAATGCAGGCTCTCCATTTGAAAACACCTTCTTCTGAAAGTTCAAAGCCTCTCTGCCTCCCAAACATTGAAATGAGAAGTGCCCACAGTCATTAGAAAACAATCTTTGTGGTTATGAACAGGAAAAGTGGGCTACAACAAGGGCTGTCTCAGCACTGGTAGTTTCAGAGCATGGGCATGGCATGGGGAAGGCAGTTTGCAGCAAGCAGGCACACCCATGGGCTCAGCACCTCTTGCAGTGCCTGCCCACTAGAACTGGGAGCTGAGTCTGAATGCAGAGCCTGGCCTTGCTTGCAGCCCAGTTTAATTCTCCAGCTTCTGGAGATGTGATATCTGACCAGCAGAATTAGATGGGATGAACAGGAAGTGCCTAGGTGCTGGGGCAGAAGCTGACAGCAATTGCAAACAAGATACTGTGAGATTAGAGGTGCCTACAGAGGTATGTGTGAGGTTCCTTATCTCTTTACTTTACCCTGCCGAGGGATACAGAAATGAGCAGGACAGATCGCCTATAACCCCAATAGCCATCATGTTGTGCCTTCCCATCCTCATCATAGTCACAGAATCACAGAACCACCCGGGTTGGAAAAGCCCTTTATCTCCTCCAGTCCAACCGTTCCCAGCACTGCCAAGGCCACCACTGACCCACGGCACTGAGGCCTCGTCTCCACGGTGTGTGACCACTGCAGGGACGGTGACTCCAGCCCTGCCCTGGGCAGTTCCAATGCTGAGCACCCTCTGGGCAAGGAATTGTTCCCCAGCTCCATCCAAACCTCCCCTGGCACAGCTTGAGGCCGTTTCCTCTTGTAATGGGATGTTTTGTTTCTCCTTTTCTGAGATGAAATGCATGCAAAAGGTGACTCTTAAAATGGAAAGACTTGTCAGGGTACACCAAGCCTCTTGTGCAGAATGAGTCACTACAGCAGCCTACCCAGCTCTGCCACTCAGCTGTGACCACACCACAGCCTCCATCTTCCTCTGTGAGCTGATGTGCTCCACAGCTGGTTCTTCACTGATGCACCAGTGTGTGGTAGCTGAGGGCTACCAAAATGATTGGGGCTGGTGCACCCTGTGTATGAGAAGATGCTGAGAAGTGTGTTTGATCAGCCTCAACAAGAGGCATCTCAAAGGGGAATCATGCATTTGGACAAGAGACCTTCAGAAGTCCCATCCTAACTTCATGACTCTGAAACAAAGCCAGGCAGAGGCCACCATGTTTCTGCAAAGTGCCCCAGCTTCTTCTCTGCTCTGTATGCTCCTGTTTCAATGTGCTTGTGATGAGCAGAAGCCCCATTGTGCACAGAGGTAACACCTGATTGATGCCTGCTTGTGTCCCATTAGCATTCAGAGAGGGCTGCTCGGTGGTGCTTGCCTAGACTGAGTGTGCTGGTGAAATCCCTGACCTGGACAGGAAGGGTA
Organism: Psilopsiagon aymara; assembly: GCA_024733675.1. NCBI lineage: Eukaryota > Metazoa > Chordata > Aves > Psittaciformes > Psittacidae > Psilopsiagon > Psilopsiagon aymara. The sequence continues at coordinate 7,139 of JANRGW010015206.1, read as the reverse complement.
CACACTGGTTTAGTCTCCTCTCTGAGAACCAGTAGCTGCACTGGTCTTATCGATGCTTGGTCCCTTAACTCATGTCTAGAAAGGCAGCTTGTTCCTCTGGATGATTTCCATACATGTCCACACAAATCACTGCGCTCTCTTGAGCACGGGGAGGATTTCACATGGGTATGGAAATGCAGCTCCCACCATGGGGTAGCCCTCAGGTCTGGCAGACTCCTGCACAGGCTGCACCCACTGGCATTGCCTGCCGAGAAAGCATGGTGTGGGAATGGCCCCCCTCTTTTACATGGCCACCTTCATTTACATGGAGGTGCAGGATGAACTCCTGGTCTTGTTGAAGTAAAGAGGAACATCACTTTGGCTCTAATCTTTCCTGAAGTACCTTTTCAGGTAAGCAATCTCCTCTAGCTCACTGATGGGGATCATTTATTTCTACAGTAACAAATTATTTCCTTTACCCTGGATGTGCGGTTGCAAAGCCCATGGTACCTATGCCAGCAGGAAGGGTGAGAAGCTGCATGGCATGTCCAGGGCCAAGCAAGAGCTACGCTCACATAAATGACATTGGCATCCAAAACTGCTGGCACAAAACTGTCACAGTCCGGGGTATGAAGTGACCTGAAGAGCACAGAGGATGCTGAAGAAGACTGCAGGGCTGTGAGGTCCCTCCACCAGATGTTTTCCCTTGCTGAGTACAGGAAATAGTAGATTCACTTCTGCTTCTCGTGGAACTGCTTTGCTCTCTCTCCAGACTTCCCCAGCAGTTTTACACCCTACTCGCCACAAACCCTTCTGCCCTTCATCATGTTTATAGCTATCTCAAAGACAATAGCCTGCAGGACCCAAACCCCCTGTTTCTCAACCCAGCTATTCCAAACAACCACGTGCACTATATGTAATACATAGGGAAGTGAAATTAGGAGAGAGCCACAAACTCCTCTATGCAACAGAAGGTGCATTTCAGCCTTCAAAAACAAGCACTGGCATCAGTCTGGGTGACAAGAGCCAAATCCTTTATGCATCTGAGCTTTCCAATTGCCACCCCCGGTGCTTCAGCCAAGCGCCACGTTACCACCAAGAAGAGGGGTTCGTGGGCACTTCATCTCTGCACGGTGGTGTGACCTAACGGGAAGTTAACAAGCAATAACCAAATGCACAGGGTCACGTTTCAGACTTGCACAATGTGCTGATAGAAGTATTTAAGGCTCAGGAGGACTTTCACACCTTAGTCAGCACTTCTCGGGGAGCCTGAGTTGAGCGCTTCTCTCACGAAGGCAAAGCTGCACACCAATGGTTCACTGGCCCAGGGAAGCTGGAGGCTTTGTGGGAAGCCCTGTGAAACCCAGTGGGCACATCTGCCTTTCTCACCCTTCGATGTGAGCTGTCACCACCCTACCCAAACACAAACGTGTTGCTTTTGTGCATTTGTGACTACACCCATCTGGTTCTGGCCAGCCGGGGGGTCTCGGCCACACCGCAGGGTATCCTCAGGTACATCCAAATGACATGTTTTAGCTGCTGGTGGCTCTGCTAACACAAAAAAGAAAGAGCTTTAAGAGAATTAACCAGAACCAGGTGGAAACCAACAGGAGAGATGCGAGTCTTAATAGCTGAAACTCTTCACCAGCCTGGCACCAAGCAGCTACCCGGCAATCACCAGGCTGCTGAGGACATCTCTAACCACCATTTGTATGATACCCAAAACAAAACTTACAGCAATGCAATAACCTGTGATGGGGACCAGTTTCTAGTCCTACACCCAACTGGTTCCTGTAATACACTTAGCTCGTCTTTCAGAGCTGGGTGGCTCCGTTGTTACAGGACAGTGTCTGGAGTTGTTTGGGATCCTGTTAGATAGCCAGGGTCAAAAGCAGCCCAGCAGCTGCAGTTACTTTAGATTTAGATCTCAGTCTTCAATGCCGTCCCGAATTGAGGAGGTCATCTCCTGTTCCACCTCTCCAGGTGTTGGAAGTAGCTGATATAAGAAGGACGTGGAGCTGTTGGAGTAAGTCCAGAGGAGGCCACGAGGATGAGGAGTGAGGCGCTGGCACAGGGTGCCCAGAGAAGTGGTAAATGCTCCAACCCCTGGAAGTGTTCAAGTCCAGGTTGGACAGAGCCTTGGGCGACATCAGCTAGTATGAGGTGTTCCTGCCCACAGCAGGGGGTTGGGACTAGATGGTCTTAAGGTCCTTTCCAACCCATTCTGGGATTCTATGACATAATTCTGACCTTTGGAAGCAGGGAGCAAAGTGAAGCAGCAGCCTTCAACCTGGTCAGAATGAAATCTGAACAGCAAAGAGGGAGAGTGTAGTTGATGTCAGTCTGTGGGGCTTTAGAGAAGCTTTGGTCTGGGCATCTGATGCAATTACAGGGCTGATAAAGGGGACTGTGCAGAAGAGTTGAAGCTTTGACTTGCACTGACTGCTTATTTCACAGAAACATAGAATAGTTGATGGACACAACTCTCCAGATCAATGCAACACGAGCCCAGCAATGCACTACAATGGGATTCAGGATGGTTAGCTGTCAGAGCTCAAAAGCCAGACAACCACGGAGGATGTCTCACCAAACATGGAATATTGCTTATAAAAGGTCTGTAGGAATAATGAATTGAAAGCCCCAAACTTGTCAGTATTTTCCTCATTGGTCTGAAATCTGACTGGGAATCAGAGGTGGCAGGGGGAAGTGGTGAAAGAGTTAGAGAATTAGACAGTAATTCAGACAGAACTGAATAATCCAGGGCTTCCTGGATGATTCACATTGGCTTTAATGCAGCCAAAGTGACATGCTAGGGAGTTAAACACCACGGACTGTGCCTCAAGAGTGGGAGCACATCTGCTGGGAAACCTGGCTGCTGCTATGGGCAGAGTCTGAAACCCAGCCCTTAGCCAGATGTTGCAGTAAGAAAAGCCGATGCAACCCTCAGGTGCTCACAGATGTTTAAAGAGATGCTAAATGGGAAGTGGCTTTACCACTGCAGAGCTTGGGGCTGGGGCTGTAGGCGTACACTTGATTTCATAACCTTGCTCATGTAGTGGGATTAGCTGTACTGCAAACTGATGCATGGGAATTCAAACCTGAGACTTGCAAGCTAAAAATCAGATACACATTTTAACAGTGAAAGGCAAATGACTGAACAGACCTCAGGTAGGAGAAGAAGATTTTTGTATGTCTGAACATCTCCACAGGAGAAAATACCAGTCTGGAATATGGGTTTAGGCCAGACACAGTGGAGGAGCTCAACCCTACAGCTCCTGCTAGGCTTGGATGCAGAGCAAATGGGCTATTTGGGCACACTCATCTTAGCAACAGTGACTCTGGTTTGGTCCCCTCTGTTTGGGGACAGGGATGTTGCTATCAAACAGCCAGTCTGTTCTGCTCTGTTAAACCCTGCATGTTTTGCCACCTTCTAACCAGTTCTTGTTTCATTCCTCTGTCACTTCCAAGTGTGTGTGTGGTGTAATTCCAGATGCATCCTTGCTCCCTGGTCCTCCAGTCCTTCCCGGATGACTTTAAGGTGAGAAAACGCCTTTCTTTGGTATTTCTTTTTAATTCTGTGATTTATTCTCACACCAGCAGGGCCATTTCTGTGGCCTGGCAGAGTTATTCTTAATAATCACTTGTTGCTTTGGTTAATTAAATTTATGGAGACTTGGCCCTGGACTTCAAGGATAGAGTTCTTTGAGCGACAGAATAGTGCTTTGGGTTGCTTCGTTATAGTTTCCAGCTCAAGGTGGATTCAAGGTGCAGAAGAATGATGCTGAGGCTTTCTGAAAATTAGGGCATTTAAGGTGTCCTAAATAAAGCACCCAGAAATGGAAGCTCATCAAACCACTGCTGATTAAGCTAAATAGAAGTCTGAATCTTGCCGAGGCCTGTGGTCCCTTTACAAAGGCATTTAGGTGAAAGAGAGATAAAAAATGCCCCTTCGCTGGACCAGTTCTACAGTTTTTACACCAACATCACAAACTGAATTGGAAGCAGACTCCATCAGCTGGGGATAAAATCTACAAACTTAAACCAATAATCTGGGGTAAAAAGATATGTTTGAAAAGATCAGGCTTGGATCAGGATGGGCAGGAGAGGATATTTTTCACCTTTCCTTAAGGCTTTATAGCATTGGAAAGTGCTTCTTAGAGACTCTCCATATTAATCTGGAGAGAACTGCAGGGCAGGAAGTAACCAGGGCAAAAGTTTTCAGCTTAACTCATCACTTCAAAAGTGCGTGTACTCTGATTTTGTCATGGCTCCACTTTCAGGGCATAACCAAGGCTCTTGAGCAAGTGAACATGCCAATAGTCACATCAAGGCATTTTCCTGGGGTACTATCATTGATACAATCATAGACTCACAGAATCCCAGGCTGGTTTGGGTTGGAGGGGGCTTTAAAGCTCATCCAGTTCCAAACCCCTGTCACGGGCAGGGTCACCTCACACTAGCGCAGGTTGCTCCAAGCCCCGTCTGACCTGGCCTTGAACACTGCCAGCGATGGGGCATTCTTCTGAAGGGGAGCTAAATACTGTGGGGGGCTTCTGAAAAGTCCCACAAGGCATTAGCCTGAACCTCTGGCAGTCAAAGCACCTTTAGTAATCTGGCCCTACAGAGGTCAGAGCCTTAAAAACCCATGTCAGAAATGACTTATGCATTTAGGAACTGTGGCCTGACAGCATGATTCAGACACCTGTGTTTTCTCCAAGCCTTAAACCCAAGGTTCAAAAATCGCTGAAATGCTTCTCAAGTTTTCATCCGTGAATCTCAGGGTCACCATTCTGTAGCCAGACCCAAGGGTCCTCTGCAAAGCCTCTGCAACCTGAGGTGGTTTCCAGGCAGAGCCCAGCCAGGAGATGGGAAAGCAGGTGAACGCTGCAAGAATCCTGCCGGAGAGCAGCAGTTGTATTTGTCCTCACAGAAGCTGGGGAGCACTTTAACTCAGCTGCTGGGGGACAGAGCTGCCCCTCCAGGGCACTGAGCTTTGGGGTTGTCATTTGGCTGGATGGTGATTGCCAGGATCAGGGTTTTCTCGGGAAATCTGCTTCACAGCTATGTCCTGTAGCCATTAGTTCCCCTTTGCCTTGCCTGCTCGCACAGTTACTCATGACACTGTGTAATTTTATACCTATTGCTGAGCATTATGGTGGTGGTTTCTCTTACCTGCTGCTCCTCAGGATTCGTTTTTCCCAGGCCTGCCCTTCTTAAGCAGCATTCACATTCCGTTTGATTTCTCTGTTGAAAAGACAGTGAAAACAGACGAATTTTTGTAGCTATGTGCACTGTTTGTGCTTGTTTACAGTTACCACTCGCCCCATCGTCTCACCACATTTATTGTGGGGCCTATTTACTTCCTGCCCCCCCCCCCCTTTTTGTTATTAATAATCTGACATTGCTTCAGCATCCTTCAGAAAACTGAGAAGGCTGTCTACAAATGGGGCATCTCTTAGATCATCTTCTCTGTCATTTTAGAGAGCATTACTCCTCCTTGACTATGTCCAGATGAGGTTTAAACTGTGGAGTTGACAGCCCCTTCCTGGGAAGATCACATTTACTCTGTGATTTACTCTCAATTTACCAAGTGTTCTCCTTTGTCAAACTTTAGCCTTTTCCTCTCCCTTTTGGACTTCTGTTCTGCCCAAACCCTCAGAATTCGTTTCAGTTGCTGTCTTTTATCCTCTCACCCAATTCTCTGCCTCTGTTTGACTTGCACCAACACAGGGTTTGCCCCAACAGAACTTCTGTTTCTGGATCTATGTTTATATCACACAAGCACTTAACAGGCTGCCATCACTGGATTACCCAAACGTCTCACCCAAATCAGCAGCCATCCTTGTAACAACAACCTTCCCACTGAAATCTGAGTCACCAAGAAATAAAGTGACTTGCTCATACAGAAAGTTGGGGTTTCTGGGTTCCTTTTCATTTCTGCCATCCTCTTGCTGCTCTGTCCTCATCAGACACTCGCTGTCATCCCTAGCAGGCTTTCTGGTTCGGGCTGTCCTTCGGTGTCGGCGATGTTTGGGATGTTGGTTCACTGACTAGAACTAAAATCAAGCCACGCTGGTGAGTTCTGACATCTCACAAAACCCATCTGATGAAGCAGAAGGGCTGCATCTTCTTGTTCTGTCTTTTCTATGCTGCACACTAGCCATCTGCCAGCATTAACCTTGAAGACTTCTAGCCAGGGTGAATATTACCACAAATAGCGCATCACAGTAAAATCTCTCTGCTCTGGGTCACTTTGATTAATAAAAGCTTTTCCCTTTCTACTTTCACAGTTTATAAATATTATCCACATCGTCTTTACCCAAATTAAGTATTATTTAGATTCCAAGCTTGAAGCAGTGAAGAGTTTACTTAAGTAAGTACATCAGACACCATTTGTTGTCTTCCTGCTCTGTCAAATTATAGGTCAAGTGGAACTGTCTCTTACCTTAATTCACAGCTGCAGTGAAAACCAATGTTTTCTTCAAGCGGAGCCTGTTTGGGTTTAAATGTATATTTCCTCTTCTCTAGAGCTGATGCCTACCCTATGAAACATGTGAAGTTTGGCAGGGCAGCTTCCTGGGCTGAGCTTCGTGGCTGTGCTGAGAAAGTATTAATGTGCTCCGCTCCGGTCCTGCCAGTGCCTTGTGAAACTGTGAAGCAGGATGCGGCCACTTCGAGGGGCAGAAGTGCTGACAAAGGACAGGACTTGCACAGAAGAAATGACTGAGGAGCTTCATATTTGGGGTGTAAAAGCTGCCACCCCCTTGGTTCCCCTTGTCCTATGCAGAATGAGGTATTTTTGACTCAGTGCAGTGTATAGAAGTACAAGTCTGGTACGCTCCCCTGAGCAGTGGAGATGCAGGATGCAGCACAGAGGAGTACAGGTACAGGATGGTACAAGGTGGGGCACAGGCTGGCACTGGGGACCCCTGCAGCTACATGCAGCACACTGGTGGTCAGTTAAAAGAATGCTTCCTGGAGCTGTTACTGCATTTAGCAGTAACACACAGAACAAAAATAGTATCTAAGAGAAGGCTGCGTGGAGACCTCATAGCAGCCTCCCAATATCTGAAAGGGTCCTACAGGGATGCTGGGGAGGGACTCTTCATTAGGGACTGCAGTGATAGGACATGGGGTAACGGGTTCAAACTGAAACAGGG
>JANRGW010015205.1:30000-32215 GCA_024733675.1 Psilopsiagon aymara | reverse complement strand
GGGAAGGGACTCTTCATTAGGGACTGTAGTGATAGGACAAGGGGTAACGGGTTCAAACTTAAACAGGGGAAGTTTAGTTTGGATATGAGGAAGAAGTTCTTTACTGTAAGGGTGATAAGGCCCTCGAAGGGGTTGCCCAGGGAAGTTGTGAATTCTCCATCCCTGGCGGTGTTCAAGGCCAGGTTGGACAGAGCCTTGGGGGACATGGTTTAGTGGGAGGTGTCCCTGCCCATGGCAGGAGGGTTGGAGCTAGATGATCTTAAGGTCCTTTCCAACCCTAACTATTCTATGAATTTGGGTGGTTAGTTGCTGAATTAGACTCAGCAATTCCTTTCCTGAATTACAAATTTTAACAAACTGGAGAAATCTTGTCATAGAGGATTATATATCTGCAACCCTGAATTGGTCCTGTTTTCTATTAATAGTTCTTCCTAATAAGAAGCATGGAGCCTTCCTTGTGGTTTATTCATTAGAGACGCCTCATTTGTGTCTTTTGTATAACATTTCAAAGCAACAACCTGGATGTCCTTGTGGTCAAGCAGCAGAGTCTCTGTTTTAAACGGTGAAGGGCAAACTGTCAGTAATAGCTTGTTTTAGCTCATCAGCGGTTTGTAAGAATATAGTTATTGTCTGCCAAGAATGCAGGCACTCCCCATGTTAATCAATAACCCCCAGCAGGTGTGGATCACGCTCTTGTGAAGCTGACTGTCTCAGTGCTTGTGCGTAGCTCTGCCAAGGAAGCTGCTGGAGATCACTGTTTACACTTCTAATTGCATAATGTCTCATAGGTAGCATATATTGAGGTCACTGATTCATAACTAATATTGCTTAACTCTGTCTGCCAGCTCCTTGGGGTTTTTAAAGAGATCTTTGTTAGAATAATTTATATAACCAACCAACCAAAAACCAGAAAACTGAACATAAAACCCCAACCAAAACAACATCCCCCCCCAAAAGAAAACACAAGCAAAAAAAAAAAAAAGGCTGTCTTTGGTCCAGGAAGTGTTAATCCTCATTTACTAGGCATCACTATGTTTTTCATTGGAGCTTCAGTTTGGTGGTTGACCTCTCACTGATTTCTACTGGCTTAGTTTCAGACTTCTGGTGATTACAGCTCAGTGGTCCTAGGATGGCTACTGGACAATGTCTAATAGAATTATTGGCTTTCTAATGAGGTATAAAACCCAAGCAGCCAATTATTGTGTTCACAAGCAATTAATTAACACTCTTAATACAAGTAATTATGCTTATCTTGGTATCCTGGCAAAATTCTATGCTGGTCAATTATATTCTGCAAGCTTGAATTCTCTTATTGAAGAAGCATCAGGCTGAATAGATCAGTGGGTTTTTTTTTTCCTATTGAAATCCTATTAAATTGAAAATGAGATTTTTTTTTTTCCCCACAACTTTTTTTATAGAGATATATATATGTGTGTGTGGTGTGTATATGTATATTACTAAGCATTTCTTTCTTGCATGTCCTTTCATGAAATACTAATCTTCAGAAAAAGCCCTGAAAAAAATTCCCTTGGAAAAGCACCATGATGTTCCTGGAGTTGTAAGTTTTGTGCCCCATCTCCCATTCTTAGTTTCTAACCAAGCTCCCCTCCTAGGTGAGGTCACTGATGAGGAATCGATCCTCTAGAGAGGCCAGATTTAGTCCAGGAGAGAAGAGGTAGTATTAGAGGAGAGCTGGAGCATGGGTAGGGTACAGTAATGGCAATTTAATTTGGGATTCACTTTCTATGAATTCTCGCCAGTCTGGCACAAGAGTAGCCACATGGGCAGAGTGTGCACAGGTGGATATGAATGGGTTGCCTGAACTGTATCACTTCCTTTTCTTCCCATTTGAGCAGTGGGATTAGTATATCCGTATGATGGGTCAAGAATAGTTAGCCTGGAGCTGCCTACTTAAGAAAGCAGTTGTGCAGAAAGTTGTCTAAAGAAGGGGCATTATAATGGAATAAAAATGTGCAAGTGAAATCTTTTTCTGTCAAGAAGGTAATCAGATTATTGGAAGGGAAATAGTGCTGAAAGGTGCTAGTGATATAACGCTTGTAGATCTTACTCTGTAGCTTGTGAGGTCATGAGAAATGATGATCTGTTTCTTTTCTCATTCCAGTCATTCACGTCTCTCTCATTTACTGCATGTACAGAGTTAAGGCATTTTACATAGGAGGTGGTTTGTTTATAGTAGCTATTAGAATGGTGGCAG
>JANRGW010015205.1:0-25000 GCA_024733675.1 Psilopsiagon aymara | reverse complement strand
GTAATTTTTCCTTTTTAAGAGACCTGGATTGGCTGATTTGATTTTTTTTAAATCTCATTTACAGCTCCCTCTCTCTCTATATATGTGGTGGCTAGTTAATCCATTTTCTGTGTCTATTTCCAATATGAAGGCCATTTTTCCTTCCTTTTTCTCAATAATTTTCACTGAAATTAATACATTATGTTTCACGGTCCTTTTAAAGAAGCCTTTGCTACAGCAGTATGCAAAATGATTTGAATGCCGAGTGAAAATCACTGGCATATGTTTGAGCTATATGTGGCTATTTGCCACAAGCATTGCCTTCTGCCTTTGATTTTGTTCCAGTGAGCCATTGTCAACGTATTTCTCAATTTTTGATTTGGTAACAGTCTAAAGTGAGATACAGTTTTTCCTGAGCACCCAGGAGCTGAAGAATCCCGTATGTGACTCAGAAGAAAAGCCTGGTTAAATGCAGTCTGTATAAGAATCTGTAATTTAAGTTAGCAAATCCAAATGCTTTAATGACCATTTATGTCATGATGAGAGAAGGAAAAGGATTTTTGGAATCCTATGCTTTTGAGATATGGCACATGTCAGAATGTTTAGGGACAATATAATATGTTTTCCCCTTTGATCTCAATTTTGTATGAAAATTCTGTTAGATGAAAAAGCATGTAGTCAAAATACTCTTTTGTATTTTAACAGAAAATTCTAACATTCCATTAAGTTGTTTAGCAGCTTTGTAGCTGTGACTTTATAGTTATGCCAACTTTTTTGTCTTTCCTCTCTGGACTCTGGATTTTAATGATTGGGCCATATAATTCCATTTTGTTATCTTTCTTGCCCAATTCTGATAAATCTTGGAGGAGCAGGACTGAATGGGGGTCTCTGTACAGTCTGGAAAAGTTTTTCAGGCCTTTCTGACAAGGTATGGCAATTTTTTCCTGGCTATGGCTGAGAGCAACTTCTTCCATTAACAGATAGTCCTTGATTATCGCTGCAGTGTGGTGTGTGTGTTGCTAGTTAACTGTACCTTTCACTTCATCATTAGCCATATTCTTTCTGTACCTTTTACATACATTGAGGAGAAAAATGGCTTTTCTGGCTTCTATTATTATTTTGGGTTTTTTTGATAATGATTGCCCTTTCCTAGTTAGCATGTTGCTGATGCCATTTTCTTTGTGTGTGTCAAAAGCATCTACGTGTTTGATAGACAGATATTGTTATTATTCCATGCTTTACATGTTTTTTTCCACTCATAATTCATAGCTATCGTGCTTTGATAATGACATTTAAGATCAAACTTTTTGTGTTGCATCATTTGATTTCAGTGCTGTAACGGGACAGTGTAGTAATTTGCATTAAACTGTAACTAGTATGTGTTGATGGGAGGTCTGTAAAAAAGTATAGAATTCATAGGAAACGGAGCATGGACTGCTTGTGGAGCTTGAAATATTTTCTGTTCCTGTTCAGGCTATTTATCTAATGGAAAAAAATACCTGTGATTTTGCATTTAAAAAAATATTTCTGCTATTAGTATCTGTGATTGCTGCTGGGTTCGTGGAGACTGAGCAGCCTGACAAGTCCTCAGATAGTTTTTTCTTCTTTTTTTCCCCAATTTCATCCTCCATAGTAGTAATAATGTAAAACTGCTATGTCAATATAATTTATTTTTTTGTGCGCTTCATTTTTTAGCTGCTGACCACTTTCATACAACAAGTGTATCAGCTGGACAGCAGTAAAAAAACCAATTCTCATTTCTCTAAGGTATATAATAGAAAGGTAATTCTGGGCATGGAGCAAAATGGGAAAAATCTCACTTGTTTTTAAAGTTAACTGAGTCACTACTATCTCTTACTGGGTTAATTTTCCCAATTTATATATTTCCACATTTTCTCAAACATTTGGATTTTTTGGAACAGGTGGATCTATATTTGGTCAGGACAGTGGTCCTACCATGGCCTGTATCAGAGTGTATTACTGATTGATTCTATCAAAGAAGAAACATGGGCTCATAAATATAATTTTAACATCTAATCATTTAAGCTGATTTATGTCTGCAAATATAGAGGTTAAATTCAAATAATGCCGGATCTGCTTACTATGTTTCTATGCTATTCATATTATTAATTCTTCTCTAAGTTTTTTTTGTGTGTGTTTAATGTGGAAAAAATTTTCCTATGTCAGTTTTGAATTTGCCACTCAAATTCTTTGTTTGCTCTGACTCATGTAAGAAAAAGACTATTAAGTTCTCAGTCTCCTTTGTTTATATTTTGTATCTTTATATTGTATGCTTCTTTAAGGTGTTCTCTAATACAAGTAATTTCTTTAGTTTCTATTTTTAGTTTGATGATTTTATCTATTTATTTTTTTAATCAACTAATGAGGATTAAATGGCTGAAAAGAAATCCAACGATACCTATGCTATGCAAACATGTCACATAATCTTTTCCATAATGTGATCAAACTCCATTTAAAAGGTAGCGGGTTTCAGGTTCTTTGTTGCTCTTTTCCTGTTGAGATAGATTTACTAGAATTGGAATGTATAATATCTTAGGTGAAGGCAGGCCATCGACTTACAGAATATATTAAAATGAAATTACATATCTATCCCCTTTGTTTAATTTTTGTTATTTCTGTCTTGTCTTTTCTCATTACTGATATACATTGAGGTCTCCTTTTAGCTGTTCACAATGATGTGAAACTTTTTTTTCCTGAATTGATACTGTTCTTTGAGAATGCAGGAGGGTAGATGAGAAGTTACTCCCAGTATGCATTTATCTGTATTTATCAGCTTTATATTTTATCCCATTCTGTGCTTCTATTATCGCTTGATCTGGTTAAGCCTGTCTGTCTTCCAGTCACCCATACCTCTAAATACTGTATTTTCCTATAAGTTCAGTGGGATTCCATTGCTCAAGTGTCTTTCCCAGATCCCTGCTGCAGCTGTAAAACCAGTCTCCATTTTAATACGGAGCAGGTAGCAGTTACTAATACCTGTGAGAAGTGGTGTCCTGTTTTCAGCTGGGTTAGAATTTATTTGGCTATTGGTTTGTTTGGGATTTTTTTTCCTTGCTATTTTGTGCCTTGATTACTTCTTCTCTTGTGCAGGACTTTTTAATTAAAAGCTTTTGGCACTTTAAGGAAAACACCAGCTTGTCTTTCCAAGCTACTGTGTGAGGAGGTTAAATAGACTCATGAGATGTGGTTGTAGTTTTAGTGAAGACAGTATTTAGACAGTATATTAGTGTGATAGCTTTTCTTTTTGCTTTGAACAGAGCTCCTCCTTAATCCATGTGAACTCCGTCCATTTAACAGCAGAGCTGCTGTCTTTAACCCTGCAAAGCCATTCTCTTCTTCATCCAAACTAACCAAAACATCATCTTACGCTTAGTTCCTCTGAGCTCAAGTCTGCTTTTACCACTTCAGGCCACCAAGCCCCAGAAGTTCTACCCAAAGCTCTCCCTCGGGCAGTTCCCCATCACCCTGTCAGCCTCACATGGCTGCTGTCTAGAGTCTGAAGCAGTTAAGATGCATTTCCAGACATTTTGTGAATTGCAGGAAGAGTCGAGTAACTTCAATATTGTTTTAATTTTTTTTTCTATACAATTCCTCTGGTTTTGAATGAGAAGCAATCCTGACAAGGTTGTGCAAACAAAATCATTTGATAAAGCCTCTAGACGACTTGTGGTCACAGTAACACCGGGGAATTTCTCTTATATTCTCAGCCTTGCCAAATTTTCTTTTTCTGGAATTCATTGCAAACATTTGCTTTAGGTTTCTGACCCACTTTGGAAGCATTCCCAGATAGTTCTGGATAGCTGTTTCTTCAGACAACTGGGAAACTTACGTTTTGTTATTTCTTTTTGTTATTACACTTTTTCTTAACCTTTTTTTGAGCTCATCAGCTTGGGAAAGGTTGGATAAATGATATGGGCCATAGGCTGGAGTTAAAATGGGAGGATGGATTTGTGTTTAGTAGGGTTACTTAATTAGTGTTTGTTTTCTGAGTCCTTTGGGTATTGTTTTGATTTTGTGTTTTTAAACTGGAATCTTGCTGAGTGCATGTGCATCAAAAGAAATTTGAACCTGGGAAATGACATTGTCCTGAGGAGATCGATATTTAACACAGCTACAATTCACGTTCTGTTTCTAGTTGCAATATGGGGATGTGCTAATATCATCCCCGGAATATGAGCAGGAGCATACTGTGTTGCCACTGTGCAAGTGGCGTTTGGCCATGAAGCTGTGAGTAGTCTTCAGGAGGAAACCTGGACATAAACCTTCCTTCAGAGGCAGGGGGGGAATTAACATTAAAACATTTCAACTGGCTTAAATAAACTGGCTTGCAAAGTTGAGAGATCTACAGTTTCATGGTATTTTTTAATGTAATGCAATGACTGTAGGAAATTTTGGTTTTATCAGTAAGTGGAAAATCCTTTTAAATTACCAACTTGGCTATTTGTGTTAAACAAATTTGATATCCTACATCCTTTCTGCAAGTAGAACATTGAATTATAATTTCAAGCAGCACATGTATCTAAGTTAAGGAAAGTTGATCGTGTTTGCTGCGGGAAGCATGGCACTTAGGGTTTGTCACTCATCTCTTGGTAGAGATGTAGAGGGCTTAAGGACTGCTATTTTTGTCTTTCTCAAATGCAAAGATGAAATATTTCTGGAAAAAACAAACAACTCCCCCCCTCCAAAAAAAAAAAAAAAAATTAAAGAAAAAGGTTGCTATCACACTAAGGTTTGTTAGGCTTTGTCAGAGATGTTACAACAGAGAGAAGTCCTGAAGTTCAGTTAAACTCAGTGTCATTAGTGATGAATAGGAGGAATGAACCTTTCCCGTTTCAGCAAAGACAAACACCAGAGATATATTTTATAGGAAAATTTCAGATTCATAAAAAATTAGGTAAGAGAGCGTTGCAGCTCAGAATACTGCAGCGTCATTAACTACTTAAACGTTATTATAATGTCATGGTTTCCAGTACTGACAAGAGCCCCATCCACTAGTTAACAATATTCACAGTTGTTGCTTCAAGTGGGAGTTTGGACTCTGTTTTTAAATTTAACGTTTCTCAATTTTTTCTCTCAAAGTTCTCAAATATGTTTTCACTTTAATATTGTTTTCTCAATCAGAAATGTTTATTGTGCATCACAGGTAGGAGGAAGATGTTTTAAAAATCAAATCTAGTAGCTGAGTTGAAGTGTTTGTTTCAAGCCTATTGATTAGTTCGGTAAACTTTAAAAGCTGAATCTCTCTTGCAATTGAATATTTTGTAATCAAAATGTGACACTGATAGTACATCTTAAGCTGCCCACGAAGCACATCACTTGCTCCCTGTAGCTACTTGTGACAAGCAACTTGTGTGTGGTTGTTTTGAGGTTTTTTTTTTTACACAATAATCATCAAATTCAAAGTTATGAGACACTGGTTTTAGTGCAGTTTTATTAAATAGTATAGTATTTCTGAAAGCAGTAGCGATGTAATGCACTGCTATACTGCGAAGAAATATGAGTTAAGAAGGATGTGCCGCATATTCCTAAAAAAGCTTGCTTTAAAAGTTGAATACATGTAATAAAATTTTTTGCTAGAGATATTGATAACAATTATTAATTACATGGATATTTCTATTTCGTGGTATCCTATAAAATACCATAGCTTTCTAAAGCATAATTCCAGTGTGTTACCAAACACTTTTTGGCAATGGGATGTTAAAGGCATTGTTCTGGGGGGTGTTTGACATACCTTGTGTCATTTTGCTATGTGGAAAATTCATTTCTTGCTTTTATAGTTAATAGTCAACTTCATCAACTGGTACTATAATGACTTGGTACTATTTATTTATTTTTTTACACTTTGAATTCTGTTGCTTCTGTTATGCTTAAAACCATAAGGAAAGTCTGAGAGTTTATTTTGCAACCTGTGCTCAACATGACCAATCATTTTATTGTATTTAAGTTTCCTGAGGGTCTTTCTGAATTTTGTCACATAATGGTCTTCTAAATCAATACTAACCTCCAGTAGCTGGTCTTTCTCACACATTGCTAACGGCTTGTTTGAGGGTCTAATTGTGATTTTTCAGATAAATTTGTCTTTGACTGTTTTCTCGGAGCATTGGCCTCCTCCACCAGTTGGACAAATGCTTTCTGGAGTCAAGCTAGTCACCTTCATTAAAGAACCCTTAATCCATTCATTGTTTAGGGCATATTGATTGATAGCAGAAAGGCATCTGCACTGAGTTCTCCTGTGGGAATGCCAATGTCCATGAAGCAATTATCAGTTAGCGCTAGGGCTGCAGTCAGGGCAAAAGGGAAGATGCCTGCAAAGCAACTGCGTGTGCAGTTTCCAGTGGGATTTGCTAAGTAAAAGAAGGATTTTAATATAGCCTACCTTATACCAACAAGACGCATTCATACCTACATGAGAGGAGTGGGAAAAGACATTTTGAGCTGTTTGGAGCATTTCAGAGCAGGGGGCTCAGTTATGTTGATACTAGTGGAGTTTCATGTTTAGTGCTGAGGGGCATCACTTGTACTGCTGCTCACTGCATTCTCTTCTCCTCCATCTGGAACTTGGTTTAATACTTGCTCTTTCAGGGAGTTATTGTTGGTGTGGTGATGCTGCATGTTGCTGCTGTGGGCTTTGAATATGGTAATAACTGTAAGTGAAGCATCTCTTTCTCTAGTATTTAGTGCTAAACAGACTCTTTCATGGACAAAAAGAAGAGGGGTTCTTTTCTTTGAGAGATCCAGATATTTGTGTTACATGTCTAACTGGATAAATGTTATAAGAATAGAAAATTGTATCTCTCAACCAGTCCCTTAGCTTTTGAGACACACTTGAGTCTTACAGAAAAAAGCTGCATTAGAAATGCATCAGCTCATGCTGCTGCCTGCATTGGGCAGCCCGTAGGAGAGTTGCAGCCTGGGGGGATGCTCATGCAAACTGCTCAGGCTGTGGGGATGCACTGTGTCCCAAACAAGGCTATACTTTTCCTGCAGGGGTGGTGGATCAGTTAAGTTAATCAAACAGTTTGTTTCAAAATGGCCAAAATGAATGTAGGAAGTGCATTTAGTGTACTGTAGGCATTACTGGATGCCAGAACCCACCTGATGGATTGGGGTTGTTCAAAGACTTGGACTGTTCACATGAAGACCTGAGCACAGGTGGTATTTTACATAAAACACTTTTCCTTCTCTAAGTTCTACTGAAGTATTTTGCCATGCTGAAGTAATCCTGGTGTTTTGTTTTGTTTTTAATCTAAAGTAGGAATGGAAAACCCACGGACCTAAGTACGACTTTTCTGAAACTTATTAAGTTGGGCAGGTTTTATCTGGATGGAAAGCAGGTCTTTTTCTTCCTCGCCTTTCTTTCCTCTAGTGATGTATTTAATATGCCAAAACATGCTGTAATAGTTAATTCACTGCAAAAGGAAAAAATGTGAAGATACTTTTACAATAAATGTCAGAACTTTTCTTGCTGCCACCAAGATTAGTGGTCAACTCTAATGGTTGCCTTGGTATAGTAGTTATGATAATAAATTTGTCCCAACAATTTGGGGTTTGTGCAAACAGCTTGCAAAATTCAAAACTTAAAAATATTAGACCTGTACAACTAAAATGTGGATCTTTCTTTCTCAGTCTGCAGATAATGTAAGACCTTTCAGATTGCATGCAAATGAAAGAAGCAGTCTGTAAATTCTTTTGGTAGAAATAGAATTGCTCTGTGTCACCAGAACAATTTTCTTAGCCGATATTAATAGGTATAGTTGTAATGTAAACCAAATGATCAGTAAATAAAAAACCCTAAGCCCCTAAGAGCAGAATGTGGGGGGCCTATGAATTAGTGGAAGGTGGCTATTTTATGGAGCTTATAATTTATAGTAATATGACATCAATCCTACTGTAAAAATCTGTTTGAGCACAACGCAGTCTGGTATATCTTTGGTTGAAAGAGATTTTGAGACAAGCTCACTTTTTTCCCTTATAGAGCATCATCAGATGAGACATTCTTAATGAAGAGCTTTGCCTGATTACCTTGATTAGTATTTTTATGACTTATGGGGTGAACCTGGGAGGATGCAAACTTAGATTGGTTACAAAAAAAAAGTTCTAGTGGCAGTGTGTGCCTAGAAGAGTTCTCAAAACTGAGCAATGACACCAGACATTTCCATCATGTTTTGTTTTTAGTGCAGAGCAGAAACCTCCCAAACTTTTCAGATGCTTACAGAAATAATCAACTTCTGAACTCCGTGACAAATGTGGTTTGTGTGTAAATTTAACTGTGAAAACGTTTGAGTGGCTTCAAAATTAGAGGGGTGGCAAGCACATTGGACACAGTAAAACATCACTTGGAATAATTAGCATAGTGGGTACACAGCCAACAATATGTTTCTCAACCCAACAGATGTGAAGAAATACCTTAAGGAGAGGAAAAAGTCAAGACAGATAACAGAAGTTTAAAAAACTCACCATATTAATCATATTAAAAGCTGATTCTGAGCATGCTTATGTATTTTTGTGTAATGGGGTCACCAAGGTGCTGGGGAGGATTTACTGTGGGAGGACTGAGAAAGAAGCCAGAGGTGAGCTTCAGCCTGTCCACAGTTGCCAGGTGCTCACATTGGTCAGGCTGCCACAGCGCTGCCCATGGGGATTGTCTTTCTTGTCAATTCTGAAAATTTACCTGAGAGTTTCTAACTTAAATACAAGAGTACTCATTTCAATCTGGAAGTTGCTTTGGATGGCGTGTAAGCACAGTGTCGCTCACAGAGGTGAGAGCTTCCTATTGGCAATGTCAGGACTGTAGTTGGTAGTGTGTGACCTTGCATGTTGAATGTACAATTGTGAAGATTTTATAAATCCTCTCTTTTCAGACTCCTGCTGAACAGGCCAAAGCTAGATTACAGCTGGTTCTTGAGGCAGCTGGTAAGTGTGGCTCTTATAAGTAAAATTATATTCTTCAAAATGTGTTTAACTTTTGTGATACAGATAGTAATTTTATCCTTTTCTGTTTGGCAAATGCTAAGTCCCTTTCTCCATAGCTCACTTCAATTTCTAGTTAAGAGGAAACTGGTGTGCATCACTTGGCATTTAGTAAATCCTTTTAAGGAGATAAAAAGAAGTATTTTTTGTTTGCTGTTCAGAACCAGCACTCAAGATTCCATGTGCTTCTCCTCTTGCGGCTGCTGCTACTGAGACTTACTCTGTGCTCTCAAAAATTTGGGTTTTTTTTCTTTATTTTTTAGCACTCAACTGAATTAGTGCATGTATATATTTGTGTTTATTTATTTGAAGTGGTAGCTGAAATATGTAGTAAGCTTTCCAAAAGGCTGAGACTAAGAGGCTAGTCTGCATATTAATTCTCCATGGAGAGAAGCATTCCTATGTTTTCCAGGATTAGTAAGAAGAAAGGCAAGATGCATATCTTAGTAACTATTTTTAATTTTGCATTAATTTAGCTAATTTAAGGAAAAATTGGAGAAATCCTGTAGTTCAATGCAAGATCTAAAACTTTAAAGTAACTGTACCAAAGATGAGAAGATCATTCCTTTAATCCTTCCTTTTTTGCAAACGCTGTGTTGAAGTCCACGTTACTGATCAGAGACATGGTTTCTCCCAAATGGGCAGGAGTTCCACTTGTTTGGTTTATTTTTACTAATATAATAGTCTTCAGTCTGCAGCCTGAAGACGTGCACCGCTCCATTTTTCCGTTGTGGAAATTGCTGTGGATTTGAGCTATGGTGTAACGTAGGCCAAGGTCCATTTTGCTCTTTGCCACCTTAGGTTGCGTGCCCTTGTGTCGTCATGCTGCATCAGGATGCCTGCTCTTCACTGGCTTTGATGCAGAGGCTTTTGTTCTCTCTTCACTTAGTCTCCAAATGGTTATTTGCATGAGCTGCATGTGGCTTGATGCATTTACACTGTGATTGTGAAAGCATTACTCAAGAATCTTACACTGTAGTAGGACTGTGGTAATTATAAAAAAAAATAAAATTAATAATGATCCTTTTAGATATAATTTCTGGATGTTCTTTAGATACTTGCGTTTGTCTTCACAATGTTCAAATAATGATTTACTCTGAAGTGGTAGTCTGTGGTGACCCTAATTAATTTCTATATGTTTTTTCTTTTATATTTTTTTCTTTTTCAATTAGAACTTTGTCAGTTTGTCATACAAAAAGGAAAGCTTTCAGTATTTCGTATGCATTGTTATGAAAACATTTTTGTCTTTAGTTCAGCTTTCAGCTCTCATATATATATATTTAACTTAGAAACAGCAACTTCCAATAAGTACTTTTTTTTTTTTTTATTTCTTTCACTTATGGAAACCTTCTGTTATAAGGAATACCAATTGTCTCACATTTTGTTGTTGTTGTTTGGTTTGGTTTGGGTTTGGTTTGGTTTTGGTTTTTTTAATGCATCTAGCCTTTTGTATTGTGTAGCTTCAGATGCATCCATTCTTCTCTGTAACTTTTAATAAATCTTTGAAGCCTATAATTATAAGACAGATGTAACAGTACTGACCTAAAAAAGCACAATTCATGTATATTATTCACATCTATCACACCTTATTTTTAAATTTAACACCTAGGAGATGTATAAAAGATGTCTGTGGGTTGTATATCATTGTGACCTGGGTCCCCAAAATTTCTGAAAACATATAAAAAGTCTATGACATTGTAAAATTGAAATATTCACAATTGAAATCTGAAACTTAGATTGAAGCTGCAAGCTGTTTATAAATAACTCAAAAGAGTTAATCTCTTTGTTTCTCTTACCATCCAAAAAGGCAGAAAGAAGTTATTTCCTGGCTTTATATGAATCTTGTTAATCTCAGGCATTTGAGATCATTCCCTCTCCTTCTTCACCCATCCTATATTCAGTCAATTAAATTGAATTTTTATTAAATTGGTGTGAGAGGAGTGTTGGAAATGTTAATAATGTTGTTTCAATATATTTTTCTGTGTTTACTCATTGCAAAATCAGTACTTTTTTCACCTTTAAGAAAAAAAAACAAACCAAAACCTGACTTAGACCATGACTGAGCAGCTTTTCAAGGAGCTCACAATCAACAGGTTTATGTCAATTATTTTGTTGCTGCTATAGCGTGATGTTGTAGAATTTAATAGAATATAATGTAAATTTAAATCTGTACTTTAGTAATAATGAACAAAGCTATTTGCATATGCAGTGCTTGACACAGGATCTATCCCAAACTTGTGAATCAATCTGTGGAGTATCTGTCATTATAGTGGGATTGGAGCAGTTCCCAAGTGGTGAAAAAAGCTGTACTTTGTTCAAAATGTACTGTCTACATTTTAACTGTTGTTAATAACTCTGTACTCCTCTATGGTTTGGCCAAACAAAACAATCTTACCTTCTACAATGGCTCGAAATTGCCAGCAACTGTTTGGGAAGGTGCTTTCATTGTTCATCTCTATTGACATGCATCTTCACTGATAACTTTGCAACAAGTCTGCTGAACTGCAAAAGTTATTTTTTTATCACATTTTTCTGTGCTGCAAATGGTACTACGATATAGTTTTAATGACTTGTATCAACTAGCTAAACATGGCTGGTTCACTGGCGCTGTGCTGGGAATACT
This sequence comes from Psilopsiagon aymara, assembly GCA_024733675.1. Taxonomy (NCBI): domain Eukaryota; kingdom Metazoa; phylum Chordata; class Aves; order Psittaciformes; family Psittacidae; genus Psilopsiagon; species Psilopsiagon aymara. The sequence goes on along the minus strand of JANRGW010015205.1, from coordinate 13,407 downwards.
GTCCCACTGATGCTGCTGGTAGTCTCCTCCAGCCTGTGTGCAAATATGAAGACCTTGTTCAGGAGCAATTCATTAGCGCTGGTACTTGTTCAATTTGCAACTTCTCTGAGTACCTGGTACATATATAGAATTTGATGTCTGGGCTTAAGTTCAGGTGCTTTCTTCAAATTGGGCACAGCAGCAAATAAGTATTTGTATGCATATACATATTTTTTAAGAGAAGGCATTTGGGCTGTTGCTTTATCAGAGAGTAGAGTGTCTGAGCATATTTTGTCCAAATTTAAAAGCAGGAGTTCCCAGCATTTCTTCAAGATTAAGAAATGTCAGTCCAAAAGCTGGTTGCACTCTGTTCATGTGGTTTAGCTAGTGAAACAGCTAACCTGGCTTTCACGCAAAATACCACAGACAATAGGATGAGCTACAAGAGGCACTTTATAAGGAGTCTGATTTCCAAAAGTGTACAGGTACAAAAAGGTTTAGATAGCCCTTGTTTTGCAATATTCTTCTTCTGGTGTTTCAGTGAACTATTTACGTGTTAGAGTTGGCTTCTTAGTCTGATGATCATAGAATCAGTTAGGTTAGAAAAGACGCTTAAGATTATCAGGTTCTGGCACTGCCAAGTCCATCACTAGATCATGGCCCCAGGTGCCATATCTAGAGGTATTTAAAATATCTCCAGGGGTGGTGACTCCAGCACTTCCCTGGGCAGCCAGTTCCAATGCTTAACAACCGTTTCATTGAAAAAATTTCTCCTAATATTTAATTTAAAGATGTCTGTGTGTACCTTTTTTTTTTTTTCCCCCCCTCTTCACATCAGTCTATTGACATGGAAATTGTGGCTTTATCCCTGTGGCTTTATAAGCAAGAGAAAGTGGTGTATTGAAATACACTGATAATGTTATCGGTTTAGAGAATATAGGTTTGCAAGTGCTTTCAGTGTGTCAGCCTTTTCAAGTCCTTTTCTAGTACAATGGCCATAGTTTTAAAAAGTTAATTATACATTACAGTGTTCCCTTTGCTCTTCACTGCTTTCTTCATTACCAGAGATGTTTGATTTTAGGGAAGGTAGGTCCAGTGGCCAGCTGATCAGCTTCAGTAGGAATTAAAGATAATTAGTATCTTGTGGAAGTCTGCTTTTAGAATCTTAAATATTAATTTAGGACATAACAACTGATTTCTCTGAAAGACAAAATATAGCAAAGAGTAAACCATACTCTTTTTAATTGGAATTTTGTTCGTGGTGTGTTTTGGTAATGGGAATCATGACTTCTGTGGTCTTGTGGGAGAGCTGGTAAAATATGAAATACTCACCTCTGTATGGAGGGGAGGGTGGAGAAGATGGTCACTTTTATGTTCTGGTAATACAGTGCTGTCAATGAGTTGTGTCTCCAAGTCCTTCATTCATCATTCATGCTGACTTTGCTATGCACTTTGTTAATTTTTTATTGTTTTTATTTTTTTTGGGGGTGGTATGATGTCAGCATCTTTGTTCTCGTTAAGCAGCACAATACTCGCAGATACTGAAGCACTCTGCTTTAATTTATGAGGCAACCGAGTTTTGATTTATAAAAATTGTCATTCAGTAGAAGTTGTTTGTCTTGGCTATAAATTTATGTTTGCGCAACTTTACTTACTTACATTTCATAATATTGAAGTATCAGAAAGCCTTTTTAGCATCCTCTAACATTATCACAGCAACTTGCCATGTTTGAGCAGATGTTAAGCAGGCAGTAGTTGAATGTTAATTTTGAGAGGGTGGTATGTTTAAGCCTATCTGAAGTATGTTGCATGTGGGCCTTCCAGACTTAGCTACAATGCTTTGTCTCTTGGGAGAATTTGGAAACTAAACCTCTTTCTTTTTGTCACTCTATATGGACTCTCTCAAGTCAGTATAAAGCAGATCATCCCTAGGCTAAAGCTCTTCAGCTTTTGTTATTGGGCTCTGTAGACCTGTAATTAGGCCTCCTGGCAGGCCTTGCAGGCCGGTTAATGGTCATATGGAGTTTCTATGAGGCAGATTGGCTTTGTATAAATCCTTCGTAGGGATACGTTCATGGGTCACTTCCTACCAGGACCAGGCTTTGTGCTGCTGCCCCACAGGCTGACAGGGAGCAGGTTCCCTTGACCATCGATAGCTCAGTTTGCAGTGTACAATCTACCCGGCTAATCCCCAGTGTAAACAGAGGATTTAGCTGAGCTTCTGTCACTTACAGTTGCCAAACCACTTGGGTGTCTGTGATTTCTTTCCCAGACTTCATTACCGAGAGACGGAGAAACACGGAAGATTTGAGCTGGGGTTTTGTGCTAAACATTTGCTTGCTCATATTGCATTAAGGAAAAAGTTTGCCCTGCTTTGAATCCTGCCTTACTAAAACCTATAAGCTTAATCAAAAAAGTCAAAACTTTAAAGCTGGTTAATTTGAGCTCTGAATTGTTACATGGCACCCATGTTTTCTCATAAGGATTAAGGGTAAAGATTCAAAAAATGTAAATACAGTGATATGAAAAATAGCATGTGGACATTTCAAATTATCAATATTGCTGCCTTTACTAAAGGAGCCTGAAAGTTTTTCTATGGTGATAAGCAGATATTTCTTATCTCCATATAAAGACAATGACAAAAGGCAATTGATTTGGATTTTCAAAGGTCTAGAGTTGAAATAAGTGACTGATCTATTTTTGGAATCTGCATTTCAATCTATCATTGAAAGAGCATTCAAGAGTAGAGCGGTTTTGTGCAAAGAACTCTAGACAGCGTTTATTTAAAGAAAACTTCAGAACTGAGACACTTACATGATGTTAGCAATATGCGGTAAAAATTGATGAATACAAATCATAAGCATTTAACATTTATCAGATCTGTTTGGCAGCTATTCTGGATATTGGATATTTAACTCATTATCTTTGAATTATACTGTCATATTGCTCCCTTTAATTTTGTACCATGCATCTTTATTACATTTTACATATTCCTTAAAGAGAAAATCATTGAAGATGAAAAGTACTTTGGCCTTAGCTGTTGTAAAAATTGAAGTGTTTTATAATACATGTTACTGGGGAGAAAATCCTAATTTGCACTCAGTGCCTGATAAATAGTCAAATATTCTCTACTTTCTGGTATCAAAATGGCTCATAACAGATGTGGCTGAAAGGACCACATACGTAGACTGTATGATTTTAGTCTGGTGGAACTAATAGGATCACTTGCTACTTTATGGATTCTTGCTTTTCTTTTACTTTAATAAAAACTGTTTAGTTAAATAGGATGGCTTCTATTTTTCTTATTTTCCAGCTATGCAAAGTAGTAAGGCAGGCAGGTGGCAACAAGTACGAAAAATTTCTTTGTGCTCATTTTTAAATGCTAAATTTTTAAATGTTTCTGGATTTATTTTAACTATTTTTTCTTTTGATTTTGCTATTTGTGTTCTTTCTACTGAAAAATTTAGTTTGAATTTCTAATTATGCAAAGAGCTTTAGAAGGGTGATAATGTATTGGAATACATGCACAAAGGATGAAATAATACATTAAATATTTTCCTGATTCATGGATATTTAAAAATAGCTTCTAAAATAATGTTTTCCCCAGAAATTCTGAGGATTTGAACTTACAACAGGCTTAAAAGTTGCTGAATATTGAAAAAGAAATTGACAGTTACTATGTGGATGTGCTCAGTTTAATGCAAAATTCTTATTTCTATCAATTTCAAACAGGTATTTTGAGTAGTGTATGTTGACACTGAATAATTTTATTTCCATTTATATAGAATTCAATTATGTGAGCAAAGATGTCTTAGTGAATTACCTTTTCTCTTTATGAGAAACATGGATGTAGGCACTAAAAATGTTTTTCAAGGTGTTTTGTGCAGCATTTCTTGAACTCCAAGCTAAAGAGAATATGAATTAATAAGAATCCATTCCTAATGAAAACACCACTGAAAAGGCAAGATCTGGGTATGGGTATGTGAGCACAGGGGAGTTAAGATGTTATAAACAAAATCCAGAAAAAGTAGATTAAAAGAAGAAGTTTTATATTAGAATTCATGAAGCTCACTCTGCAAGGTTGTTCTGGGGAGGCTAGACATTTGTTCATGTTTTCAGAAATGAATCTGAGAAGAAACTGTCAAATCTGTTGCTGCTGTGGCTTTAAGTGTAAGCAGTAACTGCTTATAGCCGTAAGAAATGGAAATGGGCTTTTTTTTTTTTTCCCCTTTTTTTTTTCTTTATGCCTTTTTTGTTTCAGTACTCGCTCTGTGTTATGGCTTCACTTTATAGCTGAGGCTTGGTCAGGAGCAGTAGGTTTTGCTGTTTTGCCTCTGTTCCTCATATGAGCAAGTGATACAGAAAAAGAGAGTGGTACTGAGAACTTCAGGGGGAAATGAAGAAGGTGCGTGGAGGAAAGATAAAACAATTGTTCTGAAAACATACACAAGGCGTAGCTATTACAGTACACCCTCAATAATAGTTTTCTTCAAATACTGAGGTAGCTGTTTATTTGCACATTTGTACATGTTAGCATTAAGGATTGACTGGGATGGGCAGCCACATGCGCAGGTGTACTCTTTGGCACAGATCAAGATTTGGGTTGGCAGTAGTGACCAGCAGTTTGGTTAAATGTACTAAACAGAGAGGTAATTTGTTGTTTGTTAATGTAGCAAATAAATGCATGAAACGATAGTGCCTTGCGTTTGTGAGTTGCAAAACATAAATGCAAGGAGATGGATTCCTTCCATCTGTAATCTTTCTAATTGACATGCAAACATACATGGTGATCATTTCATGCATGCCAATTGGGATGCAAAGAGATAATGATCAGGTTTCTTGGACTGCTACTTTTATGGCTGCTCTTGAATGACTGAGTAATAACAGAGTATTACTTTTATCCAGCTGTATCTGATCTGGGCCATATTTTCTCTCACTGCTCTGAGAGACTGAACATGCTATGTTAGGTTTTTTTAACTGCACAGTGTACCAAATCTGAATTAAGTCCATCAGCCTAATGTCCTATTTTGTCTGTCTGTCCAAACATGTAGCGGCAACTATTAGAGGCTCTGGTAGGAGGTCTCAATATTCCCCTCACTTTTTATGGTTCATTCTTGGAGATAAACATAAGAAACTTCATCTGCGGATTTCATGAATTGTTTTGCTGCCTATCTGTCGCTACATTAACCCCAAAGTGAAACTGAAGTCCTTCAGAAATACTCGTCAGGCCAGAGGATCAAGCAGAAACTTAAAGAAGACCTTTTATTCTTCCACAGTGAATGTGTTTTCAACAATTTGATCTACAGTGATTTTTTTTTTTTTTTTTTTTTTTTTTATCCCTGGAGTTCCTGAAATAGATGGTACCATGGAATTCCTTTGGACATTGTTCAACAAAAAAACCCTGTTACCATCTTGGTTTTGTATTCACAAAATAATGCTTTGAAATTTTTGTTAACAGCAGCTTAAATACAACTTCTCTCAGACAGAGAGCCACCTTGATTTCTGTCGCACACAGATTTTGAAGAGAGAACATCCGGTGCTTAAGGCAATCTGAAAGTTTTCTGAGTATCTTATTCTTTTCCTTCTACATGTTCACTATAAATGAAACTACACTTTCATCCACTAAAATGAATCCAAATATTCTGCATCTTTTCCCAAGAATTTTGTGTGCCTGTTAGTATGTTTACATACTTGATTTCCCCATTCACAGACTTTTCTACCCATCTTTATCCTAGGTTTTTTAAGTTTTGTGCTAACAAGTTCAGAACAGATACAGGTGCTCTTCAGTAGAAAAAATGTTCTTGATTTTTTCCTTGTATTCCAGGAGTCTAGATATGAATAGAAGATTCAATTTTCAGGAATATAATTTGCATGATATATAGACTAATGAAAGATTACATTTTGCAAAATTTGATGAATGATCCCAGTCTCTGTATTGATAAGTAAGCTTTACAGTTATTTCTTAATACATTTGTTGTCTGAAGAATTCATAGAAGAGGTATTGCGCTAAGAAGAAGGTTGGTGGTTCTTTCAGTGTCTATGAAACTGGTGGGAATTTTGATCTTTAGTGAATCATGAGTTGGCACCAGTCTGTAAAGTTTGTTATTGTTCCCTGCCTCAGTTATTTCACAGGTAAATAAACTGGAATTACACTTGTGAAATGGCTAACAAATTGTTCAAGCAGGATATGAAGTCCAGTTTATCTCTGCTGCCATCTGATATACTGAATGCTCTGTCTTTATTGAATTGCGGAGTAAAAGGTACAGCTTCCCATAGCCGGACTTAAGGGCTGTCTGAGCTCATCCTTTCCATAAGGATCTGAAAATGTATTCTTCCATCTGTATTCCTGTCCCCATACTCTACAGATTAGTTTATAACTCTTGATTGGTGAAATGCTTAATTATTTTTGTTTTCATCTGCTCAGTTCTGTTCAGACAGTATCACTGTGACAGGTGCGCATCCTCAGTTTAGAGTGACTTCTCAAAAGTTTTCATAGTATATCCTTCTGCTGTAGGTATATATTTGAAGACGGAAGATTTTATCCAGTTCTCGAAAATTAGCTAATTTAGGAAACTCATCTAATTATGGATATAGTGAACCCAGGTTTTAGGTTAACTGCTGGTTCCTACTCAGCAGATTTCTGTGCTAAAACCAATTTACTTAATGATATCAGCAGAAAGAGCACTTCTGAACAAGCTCTGAGCAATAGGAGAATAAAATTATTTTAAAAACAAACAAAAACCAACCACAAACCCACGAAAAGAAACTCCAAAACCCCAAACAAGAAAATGGATACTGTAATAAATTTGATAGATAATTTTTATATTGTGCATTTTATGCGAATTGCATATATTTTAAGACTGAATTTTAGAAAGATGCAGAAAGAATTTTGACTTGGATGGTCTGCAGAGCTTCATAGACATGCACAAGTGCTTGTACAGCTGGACGTTGGATACATTTCTTCAACATCACGTGTTCCTGATTTGCTAGCAAAAGCTACCTGATCTCATTAGAGTACTACAAAAATAATACATTGTTCATGCAAAGCAACAACTATATAAAAAAGTCATTAGTCCAAGTAACTACTGTTTTAACATATTAATGGTCTTGTCCTTACAGAGTGTGTGATTTTGAAATGCAGCTGTTTTGTGTCATTGGTGAGCAAAGTAAACACTTGATTAGTCAATAATTACTTAAATAATTAACCTCATTTTCATTATTGCTGATAAAATATGGAATTTTAATTAAACAAATTTGGGTAGAGAATAAAATGTTTGAAGCAAAATAATTCAGGTTTGCAATTTAAAATGCCATTGTATCAGTATCTGGAAGCCATTCATTTCATGACCTATTTTAGGTTCTTGCAAAAGATTAAAAAAATGCTTTGAACCATTTTTATAGGATGTTTAATTTTTCTAGTTTAAGAAGCCAGTGAGTAGTTGCTAATGTAGGGATGTTGTCATAACATAAAACAGAGCCTGTAAGTAGACTTTGCAGTAACTTTACTAGTTAGGAACATTTATTGCCTTTCTAAATAATTCTAAATCTTTAAGAGTTTCTATTTTTTTGTTAGATTTTTATCTGATACTTTTTCTTATTTGTGCTGCTGAGAAACAAAAGTACCTTGGGCTTACATTATAACTAAGGGGTTTTCAGTAATATTGTAGCATATGGTGTACATGATTTTGATGCAAATATGTATGCTAATTATGTGCAGATGAATCTTTCAGTCCTGCTATTGATCTTAAGTCAAAGACAATTTTTCAGTTAACTTAAGTTTTGTATCAATTTATAGTTAGCAACTTTGCCCAATAATTTAATTATACCCTGTTTTGGCTGCAGAAACCATATGTGGTTGTGCGAATAGTTTCTGTTTGAGCATGCCTTTTGGGAAATGTTACATCTTAATATTGATAGCAAAGTATTTATTTTTCATATTCTACCTGATCTGTTGTGCCATCTTCACAGTATAGGTGCCTGCTTTGGTCTGTGGTAGTAAAGCATTAGCCAGAATGTGTACCCCTAAGATACAACAGTCTGCCCTGTTAATCTTTGGGTATTTGCCATCATCAGTTTAGATTTTTCTACAAGATAAACTGTAGAGTGTGTAGCTGGGTTTTATAGTACGAATACCCAGAAAAGGGCTTTTAAATGTTCAATGTGCTCAGCAGCACAGCCTCTGGCTGAGGGGCACAAATCACATGTTTAAATGTGAAGTGTACCAGGATCCCTCACTCAGCTTGCTGAAGAGAGACATAAGTGGAAAAGAAATAAAATTTCTTTGCTCTCTCTCACTGTCATGATGGTGCATCCATCAAGTTTTCAAGTGTGAGTGTGGAGGTAACTATCAGAGCCTTGCTCACGCTCCAGTTGGTAGGCATTTCCAAGGCACCTGTAATGTAATAGATGAATACTCCTTATCCGTCAATGGATTTTAGATCTCAGTGCCCTTTTGAGGTAGAGTCAAAGTTTCAGGGAGTTTCAATGACTTAACAACAATCACAGGTAGCCTGTGACAGCAGGAGTGAAGCCTGTGTCCCAGAACTTGGTCTCATGTGTGACCATGTCATCCTCATTTCCTCCTTAGCTTCAAACTTAGATTATAAATTGTGATTAGTGATTCATGCCTTATCTGCTGTTATTTTTCAAGTGGAAGAAAACTTCAGGGTTATTGAGGAATATACATTTCTAAATGTGAAGAAAAGATTGATGAACTGCAGATGCAGAATTAACTATCATTATTGTATTTAAGTATATACTCACAGAAAAAAGGCAGACTTTTAACTAAGATTCATATTTTCGTTTCTGTACTTCCAAGGCCAGGTTGGACAGGGCTTTGAGCAACTTGGTCTAGTGGAAGGTGCCCCTGCCCATGGCAGGGGGGTTGGAACTACATGAGCTTTAAGGCCCTTTCCAACCCAAACCATTCTGTGATTCATTTGATATGATTGCTACTGAACAAAATGCCCTAAGTTTATGAGCCAGATATTGATGGAGTTAGTATTAATGCTGTAATTGCAGCACATTCTGTCATGGAGCAGAGGGATGTTAAGAGGTGGTCTTTCAGTTGTTAGAGGTTGTGTCTCGCCATGCTGGTCATCGGAGGAAATCCTCCTCTCATACTCGGGCACAAGTGCAGCCCTAGCTGTCCAGGGACTGGTCAGAACTGGGGGTTCAGTTGTGTGACAGCTTGGGACCACAAGGCAGCTGGAACAGCAAGCTGGCTTGCCCAGAGAGTGTTTGGCAGAAGGAACAAGATGGGGTCTCATCACTATATATGCGGCTGAAGTCATCAGGCAGTGGGCATTTCAAACTGAACATGTTGTCCTTAATGTTGTCAGTGGTGGCTCCTCCTGCACACAAACCCAGTTCTTGCAAGCAAACTTTAAAAAACTTCTTTTGTTTTTCTGCACAGTCACAAAGTGCAGAAGTGCTAATGGAGAGCAGTAATACAGCCTGGGATAAAAAAAAAAAATCTTCAAGCCTGCAAAATACAGCAGGGATTTGTCAATCTGGTTATACATAGGTCCACACACCTTATTTTCTCTTGGTTCCCTTTCAAGTTCTGCTAAGCTCACCTTTCCTGCTTGCTGAAGATGTTGAATTGCATCATTTTCTTGAAATATTTCACAGCAAGTGGAAATAAAAAGCTGCCATTTTTGTGCTTTCCACATTTAACCTGAAATACAAGCTCTGAATTCAGAAGTATGGTTGTCCAGTATCTGAAGATCTTGTGTTGTGCTTACACAATCTTCTTGTAAATCATCTATATTAATGTTTTCACTTGAACAAAGGATAATAATAATAATAGTTAATGTGGGTAATAAAATTCTTGGTTTAAAGTTATTGAGTGAATATTTATCACAACTTTATTGAATATGGAGAACTAAGTGTGCCATTTTCTCCAAGTGGTTTCATTTGCTCATGTCCTCTTTGTTGACCCAAATGAATGAAATTAGAACAAACAATCTCTGAGTCATTTGTAATCAAGAGCTGATTAATGGAGTTTGGTTTCATAGCTATTATTCATTCAAGAACACCTGATATCTTTCTCATAAACAAATTGTGTTTGTCCAAATTAAGAAATTAAATGAAGCATTTGATGAGTTTATGATTGACCCCTATAACTCTGAGCCCATTAGTCAATGTCGTTATCATACAAAACTGTTGACTAATGTGCTGTCTGAAGAAGCATGTGGATTTATTATGATTTCTGATTAATGCATGCTGCAAGCCAAACTACTAGATTGTAATAATTTCTTGATTTTCATTTTAGCAGTTGCTGAAGATTTTCATCTGTGATGCAATGCATCTGTGTCCCTTTAGAGATGATTATAAGCTGTTGACTGAATAAATCTTAAAATATAATAGTGGATGTTTTTCTAAGCCTTTTTTTCCCAGTGGTACAGTTGTGTGAGGCTTTTTTGTAAGGATGACCGCTTATCATTGAATAGGAACTTTTGTGTGACTTAGGAGGAGTTCTCATACTTACAAGACTACCAGTAAGAATTTCCATTAAAATAGGCAGTACTGTTTTTATTGTTTGTACTTCTTTATTTTATGAAATTTTAGTATCTGTATTTTCTGAAGTGTACTGAGGAGTGTTTGGATACTTTGGTTATTTTGAAAGGATTTTATATGACAATATTTTCTGTCTGTAAAAATTCTCTTGAAAAGCTGACTTTAAACTTTTGTTATAGTAGGATAGCTTTACCTTTTAAAATGCTGTATTTTGGGTTTTTTTTCTCATTTTAGCTATCTAAGATTTTTTTTTAATTTGATCTTTAACTATAATTATGTGCTCTGTACAACACATTAGAACAAGTATTCCTTTAATTCATTGAAAACAGATATTTTCAGCAATCCATGCTTTCTCAGTATTTTCAGAAACTTCTTATTAAATATGTGATGTTATGAAAATGCAGTCTTCTGAGACAAAATTGTTTTCTGTTCTCACCAAAGCAGTTTCTTTTTTATCTGAAACATAAAAGGCATACATGTTGTACGTCTGTTTTAAAAGGCAGTGCTCTTTATGGATCATTCAGATGTTTGCAGTACTACCAGGGACTTTATCTGATATTTCACATCTTTGTTTTTAGACCACCATTTTATATTGCTCAGTTTGGGGGGGAGGAAGTCATGCTTTGTGATCTTCACAAAGATGAATGTATTCATTGGATGCTGCTACCTGTAGATATCAGAATTTACTTATATTTTTAATTTTAAATTGAAAAGTATGCATAGGTAATCGGAGAAAAATATAAAAATGTGTCAGAGTGTGACATGAAAATGTGTCAGAGGTGTGGTTTTTTTAAGAAAAGAAAAAAAATGGACGTAAAGATTTTTTTTCGCAGATGAAATAACGTCTCTTTCTCTAGACAAGTGGAGTTGCTTCCATACATGACAAATAAGATAGCGATAGGCTTAATCATACCAAAGTGGTAACAGGAGTTAGAACCAGAATAAGCTTAGAACAGGGAGGGGTTGCTGTGTTTTGTCTGTGGAGGGGTATCACCCATCCTGGCAATGAAACCCACTGTTACCCTCCAACAGTATCTTAGTTAACTTACTCAAAAGAATTGTTTCAAAGACTGAATACAGCTCTAGTCTCTCAGCTACTTCAAGTGGCATATTATATGTATTAATAATGTTACCTAAGACAAATGAGTATTTTCCCTTTGACAAAGTACTGGATAGCTAGAAGCGTTTCCTGGTCTATTCTGGGAGCTTCACATAATGACAGTTGAAGAGTGCGTTCAGAGAGTTTTATAAAAAAAAAAACCCCAAAACCTCCCAAATATGTGATGAATAAACTTACACTAACTGCCTAGAGCTATATTTGTCTGTAGCATTTAAAACTCCTAATTCCTTGCTTGGTGTTTAGCTGTGTAGGGAGACCTGAACAAGCACCAGCAATCTCCTTTGATCCTAAGCCAAAGAGTGTGAAAGGGAGAGAGCTGTGAGTTGCATCATCAGCCTGGATCCTTTTTAAGAACAGTTAAATGGTAGAATGGTAAAGAAAGTGGTCAGTGTTTATTACTTACTTGAACAGTGTATTGGCAGATATAAACCATATATATGCGTATACATGCAGCTATATATGTATTTCTCTAGGCTTCTTTTTTTAAATGGAAAGCTACACTTTCAAGTAATACGCTTCCAAATGCAAATCAATATGCAAAAGCAAGGAAAGTTGATACTGACTTAAATTTGCAGACAATTATTTCAGCCATGTTGCCACACCTTATTAAAGAGTCGCACTGTGATACGTGGGAAAGGGGAAATAGTGTCCGTAATAAAAGGCACAAGTAATGGCAATCTGTGTCCTCTGCCATATCGCTTCTATTGACCACACTAGCAAGGGAAAAAAAAAAAAAATAGTGGTATTTCAAAACACAATTAATGCGAACAATCCAATTCTATGCTTTTATGTCAGATCCTATAATTCCCTTTCTATTGCTCTTCTCTCTAGATACAGTGTAGTTCATTATTTAAGATTTCTGGGTAGACTTCTTTTAAGCCATTATGTATCTCTTCATATTGTTAAAATACTAATGCAGCAATTTAATCGGAGTGTTTTCTCAGTTTTGAGCATTTTCTGCTGTTCATCCGAAGCCTTTATAGTCTTCTCTGAAAAGTGTTAATGGTTTTACAGTAGTGAGCTTCTTTGAGCAAGATAAAATCATGCTTCCATTGCTGTCAACTCAAGGCAAGAAAACACAAAGGGAAGGCTCCATCATGGATTTCTCAGTTCTTTATGAAATAAGAGTTACTTACGTATAGACTGTAGAAGAAAAAGTAGTTAAAGCCAGTCCTACACAAGCCAAGCAGCTGAGTGCACAGCTCTGTGGGAATGGAGCTGTGTTCAGGCTGAGGGTCGTTAACTGTAGTCAGTGGAGATTAAATAAAGTGTCAGTTATGTTGTTATGTATTTATACAAAGCTGAAGCCAAGGGGCAAAGTATTGATGTCTATATTTGCTTATGTTTTCAAGGTTTTTAATAGAAAGAACTTGTACTGAAAGCTGATAATAGTTGAATCTATGCCTAGTACAAATGCAGTGCAATGAATGGTATACTTAGCAGTGTTTCTAGTAATTAGTATGTCAGTATGAAAGTATGAAATTTAAGCAGTTGCATTTTGGAAATGCACAGCAGAACTTTATCCTAGAAATTGACAGCACCTATAATAAACATTCAGAGCAATGTAGCGATATTTCAGCTGCTCCAGCCAATGACCTGGCTTCAATTGGAGCTCAGCTCAGATGCCTCTAAACAAAGGCTTGTAGCATAGGGAACAAACAAGAGGAATTAGAGATGTGTGCACCTCTACGGAGATAAGATATCATAGGCATCACAGAAACATGGTGGGATGGCTCCTATGACTGGTGTGTTGGAATGGAAGGTTACAGTCTCTTTAGGAAAGACAG
>JANRGW010015203.1:0-16446 GCA_024733675.1 Psilopsiagon aymara | reverse complement strand
CCCTGCCCATGGCAGGGGGGTTGGAACTAGATGGTCTTAAGGTCCTTTCCAACCCTAACTATTCTATGATTCTATGTATCCAAGTCCAGTTTGGTTCTAATGCTGAGTATTCTGTAATAGTTAGAGAGACGCTAACCCCGCTCATAGTAGTCAATTAGATATTTTCTGTGTATCTAACTGGAGTTCTCTCTCCTAGGTTCTGTCATAATGCTTACAGTGATGCAAACATTATTTCAATAGCAATAGACAAATCCATCTACCTGGCAAAGAAAAACAGCCATTTTGTGGAAATCTGGGATAAGAAGACAGAAAAACTTTCTGAACTAATTGACTGTGCACATTTTCTTAAGTAAGTGTTCCATCTCAGACTGATGTGCCTGCTGCTGAGAAAAAAATAACTCCATCCCAGTACAGGGAGATGCATAGAAAGCTGAGTATCACATTGCCTTCTTTAGCATATTGCCTTAACCTGTTGGAGGTAAACAGTTTGCCCAGTTCTTTTGGTAAATGTGGAACTTTCCTCTCTTTTGACTGAGAACTTCAAAACATTTGATGCAGAATTTTAATTTCTTAAGACCCTTATTATATTTCACAATTTTTCTATAACATCAAGAATACTCATGTAACTCTGCTCAAGAAAGAAGAAAGTCTTTTGCTGGCCTTCAGGTACTAATGCTTTTGCATCCAGTTACTACCTGCATCCCCTGAATATGTCTTCTCTCTCCAGTGCACAGATTCAGTAGGAGATAAGAGTTTAATTGACACTGATGGTGATTTTCATTTGCATTTATATTGTTCCTTTCTCTTAGTGTGCCACATGTATTTGATTCTTTTGGTGAGAGCAGGACCAGCTCTAGGTGTGCTCTTCCCACTTTGAAGTGACCCTCCTGCAGACCAGGAGAGAGCAGAGAATACCTGCCTCCTTATGTAAAGCTCTTTTGAAGCAGATCAGCCTGCTCTTACAAGTCCACTGGTTTTCATCCCAGTTTGTTTCAAGTCAGTCAACTGATTAGCATCGATGAATGATTTTTTGACAGCCTGGTATTGAGTCACTTTAGCAGTTGTGGAATAGTGCGCCGACAGATTTTAATACAAATTCTTTAAATACTCATAGGGACAAAATGGAAAAACTAAACACAGAATTAAAACATAAATTGGCTTATTCTGGAAGAGTGAAGACAATTTGCCTGCAAAAAAATACTGCACTGTGGATAGGGACAGGAGGAGGACACATCTTGCTGCTTGATTTATCAACACGTCGTCCTGTGAGAGTTATAGACAACTTTTGTGATTCTGTTAGAGTCATGATAACAGCTCAGCTGGGTAAGTAAAACCATCAAATGATGTGTACTTTAAAATCATTGACAAGTTCAGGATTGCTGTGTGCTGTTTGACATGGTATTCCGGCACAGATTAGCATTTTCCATGTTGTGTTAATTCATTCTACTCTACCGCTGTCATCTTCAGTCACTGTCAGACACTGTGCTGTTTGGTGAGTACCAGCAGGCTGTCATACCTGTGCCCACATAAATAGCTCTTCCCTGGCTTTGTCACTGATCAGCACGTGAACACACCTCACCTTCACTGTGTTCTTATGACAAGCTTCAGCGCAGCTGTCACTATGTTCTGTCTGATAGTCTCTGTCTCCATCTGTGTCTGCCTGTCTTCTTCCTCCATCTTAAGTTTTATGCTTCTGGCTTCACTCACTGTGGAACTTGTTAGGTTATAATAATTTTTCCTTAGTTACTTCTCACCATTTTCTTCTCCCATCCTTACTCTGGAATGATTCTTTTAGGTTTGAGTCACGGCAGATCACAGCAAAGCTGGGAAAGTGCTACACACTTGGGCTTAGGGTGCAGACTTGTAGGTATTTGCTGTTCCTGTCACCAGTTGTTTTGAGCTGCTGCAGGCAGAGGGTAGTTGTGGAGTTTCAGTGGTGACTACAAACAGCCAGAGGAGCATGGTTGAGTATGGGGCATTTTTGGCTGTTGTAACTTCCTTCACCTGTACACTTTCCTGCATCTCTCCCAAAAGTAATAAAGGTCATACCAAGTCAAGAGTTCATTGTACTGCAGTGGTGGGTACACTCAAAGTGTATTACTTCAGAAAGTACTCTGTGGCACGTGTGGATTCCCATTGCCTTCCAGTGTGTTTTGAAAGAAGCTCTGGACTTCACTTGCCAGTGTGATTTAGTGTCAAAAAAGACTCCAAAGCTGCTGTTGTGGTCTCAGAAACATGTTGTGATCCTGCTAGCAAACTTCACAGTTGCAGGCTGTTTTCTCATTACCATCATGAATTAAATTTGGGGTCTGTTTTTTTTCATTCTGACTCCAAAAATATCCATAGACCACAGTTAGCTCATAGTGCTGCGCTGGTATGGGACAGAAAAGCTCCATCTTCCGCTGACTTGCCTTTGCCTGTGGCAGCAAGTTTGTAGAGTCTGTTCAGTTCTCAGCTGTTAAGACAGCGAGCTTTAGAGTCCAGATACATGCTAGCGCAGCATTTTCAGTCCTTCTAGTCCTGATGGCTCCAGCATCAGTGCCATAAAGAGACCGTTTATTTTTAGCATTTTGTAAAGAGCAATCACTATGAAAATTTCTGCCTCACTTGCTGCTGTCACTGATAGGGAAAGTATGTCCTATAGGATAATATGGTGTGATTTAAAAAGCCTTGAGTCTCACAGTCTTTGTTTCTTGTCACCTCAACATTTTTAATCAAGATTTTATGTATAACAAAGTTAATACTTCAGGAGGAGTTCAGCTGCAGTTGCACAAATCTCAGCAAGGCCAGGTAAGATTGATACATGTGGTTTGATGGGCACTTTTTCTTTTGATCATTTTTTCCCAGCAATTATTTTGCAAGGGTTGGGGTTTTTTCCTAAATTCAAGGACTTCGTTCCTGCTGTGATTTTCATAGAATCAGTGAAAATGGCGCTGAGGCTGCTGAGTAATTCTTGATAGTAATGCATTACTTGTGGGAAATGGGAGAAAGTAGAGGGAAGTACTTTTCTGTTAAATAGTTTCATTTAAGGTTAAAATATAGAATGTCAATCAGATGTAAATATTTCAGGGAAAAGAGATTGCCAGACTTTGAGACATCAATTTTATCTTAGTTCATATATGAATGTGAGAATCTAATGTCTTTTCCTTATTCTCTCACCTAACACATTGGCTTATAATAGATATCAGCCTTACCATAAAGAATGATTTATACAGTAAGAAAGGACCGTAATCTGAATAAGATACATTATACTTCAGTTCCAGTCACTTTTATAAGGAGTATGGATAGGACTGGGTGCAGGAAATATTTAAGTTATGAAAAATCTGAGCATGGAAGACACAAGTGGTTCCCAACAGCCCTCATCTACCATAAGGAGAATTAAATCATTATCAAAGGAGAATATACTGCAGATCTCCACAGGGCAGGGAAAATCTCTCTCCTCCTTGTAGAGGTCCTGGGGAACACACTAAAAACATCTGCTGATCCAGAAGGATCGTATTTTGAGGGTCACACTGCAGTGTAGTCACACAAAACTTCCCAGGCTGTGGCTTTCCCAATAAGCCATACTCCAGTCTATTTATATCCCAGAAACCCTCCTCATCTTTTCTCTGGGGAAGTATGCAAGAATTCATGTACAAAGAGGTGTGGGGCACAGGCAGGAGCCTGTTCCTTCCCTGGCCTGATCTGTGACCCAGGTATATAAGCTGGGTCCTGTATTCTCCTACTACCGTAAAGCCGAAGGCTGACTGCCCTCCTCTTGCTGGGAATAGGACAGGGAGCTGCTGTGGCAGGAGAGCTTGTAACAGTTTCCATCTATCTTGCAAGACACTTATAAACAAGTCTTGTTGGAAATAAGCAGCAAGTTGATGCTGAAACACTGGCACATTCCACTTAGCCCTTTGTGATCCAGCCACTCCTGTCTTCCTAGTCTTTTTTGCATTATTCAGTAGGCACCTTCCTACAATCCATCCCTTATTTCCGCTGCCTTGCTAACTCTCCTTTCCCACCTACATGCCATAAGAAGGTCAGAACACTTTAATTAGTTTGTATCATATTTCATTGTGCTTCTTTTTTCATAACCAAACTCACTACTGGCACATTCTGTCTCTGCTGTGCACTGGGGCTTCGTTTGCAGCCTCTTCCTTTGCTGTGACATCTGTTTCCTGTGACTCTACTACCTCTGCTTGTGGTATATAATAGGGTGCTTTGTTCTCAGGCTTGTTCAACAGGCTGGTTGGCTGATCCAGTGCTTATGCCTTTGAACCCTGATAAACCCCTACATTAAATGGAGACATGAACTATACTGTTTGCATGTCTAGGGCTTTCATGGTTAATGATTTTGAATAAAGGGTCCAGTTGACTGACCTCTGCTTTCCATCCTCTTAGTGGCATGATGTCATCTACTCTTTCTGTCCTTAAATGACAAAGTTCCCATTTAAATGAAAATTTGATGTTTTATTTCTTTGAAAAAGGGAGTCTCAAGAATGCAGTCCTGGTTTTGGGATATTGCTATAAACATGATACCGAAGACAACAAATACCACAAAGGTACCTGAGCTGTGTTTTACTGATTTGTGTTATTAGAGGAGTAGATGCTGTTATGCTTGACTACCCACTGGGAGTGGAGAGTTGATGATCATCATTTGATGTCATTTTATTGAAACATTATTATTAGCTTTTGTTGTCTTTTGCATTTCTGGCCTCCATACAAACTAACAGTAACTTCCAGGAATGGAGTAGAGGAATCCACTAGTTGAAGTATATAATATTATTTGCTGGAAAACTGTATTTGGAGAGTAAATGTCATTGTCTAATCAGAGAATGTATCAAATGGATTTCCAGAGGGGTCTGTGCTAGGTCAGGAATCCTCAGTGTTTTCATGAATGATGTGGATGAAGACAAAGTGAATGTGCTTTTCAGGTCTGCAGACGATTCTCAGCTAAGACAAAGCCACAGGCACACTGGAGGGCAGGATTAGAGTTCAAATTAATCTTGACAAACAGAACAAATGGTCTGGAAGGAAATGTGGTACAATTCAGAGAGGACACGTGTAAGACCTCTTACTTAATTAGGAATGATCCGTTGTACCAACTGAGGAAATGATCAGCTTAAGCAGCAGTGCTGCATAAAAGAGGGTTATGATTGATCACAGGCTGAACATGAGTCAACCATGTCATGTTGCTGCAGAAGAGGCAGACACCAAAAAATGTGTCTGTAAGACAGGAGCCAGTTGTTGCACCCTGGTGAATGCTGCTATGGCCTCTGCTTGAGGAGCATATCCATTTGGATCATTGCTGAATGATCCAGATTATTAGGAATAGTCCACAGAAGAGAAATGCAACCTGCAAGGAAATGTTGCAGGAGGTTAAGCTGTTTAATATAAATAAATCTTAGAGAGGACATAACAATGGGCTTCAAATGTGCAAATAGAGAGAAAGGGAATAAAGGCTTCTACAAATTCCCTGTGGGTAGGATAAGGTCTAACCAGTTTCTATTACAACAAGGGAGATTTAGGTCAGACATCAGCCAAAGCTTCGTGACAATTAGGGGAGCAAAGTGCTGGAAATGGAAGATAGAAAATCTCCATCTTTTGGGTTTCCTAAGAATAGTTATAGTTGTTGTTCTGATCAATGCCCTTCTTCACCTTGATCTTATCCCAGTGGCTCCTAAAAACATGGCAGTGACAGTATGAATTTAAGGGTGGCAAGTGTGGATGAGCTGACGGTTTGGAGTAAAATATGAATCAAGCTTACAGCAGTGGTTTTTATATTCTGATTATTACCATAAGAATGCTTATTGCCTTTTTAGTCTTTTGATTGTATTTGAGAGTGCCATTAATTATACACAGGGGAAATAGAGACTCACAGAAGCCTTGGGGCCTTGATTTGTGAGCCCTAACTCATGCAAGTATTCTCAATTACCCTTATTTCACTAAAAGCAATGTGAATTCTCCATGAATAAAGAGCTGTTTGCGTGAAGGGAAATTGCTGAAGTGACCTTCTCTCAGGATGCTCACTACCTCGTGAAATCAGTTTTCATTTTTAGTTTACAGTGAATGTGGTTTGAGTCTTGTAAGCATTTAGGGTGTATCTGCTCAGCAAAATAGAGAAGAAATTTTATGCAGGCGCTTCAGTACTAGCATTAGCTGTAGTTCAGGTCAGTACCTTATGGCCTACAGGCACCAAAAATGGTTTTTCAAATGCTTTTAAATGTTATACTGTAAGTTGAGGAACTAGAATCCAAATCATCATGCAAGTACAAACAGCTTGTAACCCGTAACAGCATTACCTCACACATAAAGTGTGATATAAAATGTCTTCCAGGTCCTAAGCATCAAGCTTCATTGAGGCAATTTAAAAGTAATTGAAACATAAGCACATAAGCAAACCCAATTCTAATTATGCAATAAGTTGCTCTGTGACAGTTTTCCATTGTATTTGTTTTCCAGAATTACAGTCCTGCGTGTCAGTGTGGGACATTAACCTGCCCCATGAAGTGCACAACCTGAAAAAGCATGTAGAAATGAGACAGGAATTAGCAGAAAAAATGAAGAGCTTTTCTTTGGACTGAAAATCACCCTGCAGGTGCCAGTCTCTTTTCTAGTCTTCCGTCTTAATATACCGTGCAATATTTACAGCTTTACTTGCTGGGGGTTCAACCGAAAACCAGGAAAAGAATGCCATGAAGAGAGGCAGTTGGTATTCACAGGATACCAAGAAAAAAGAAGGATAAGTAAGTTATTTGTAATAGTCGGAAGGACAGAAATATATGAAGAATTTCTGAGTCTAAAGTGTTATCATGCATCTGCTGTTTACTTGTGAAGTTCTGCTCTCAGCAACTATGGCTCAACTTCAGTATAGCACTGTTCATCCAGTTTTTGATCCCAGTTAAATTGGGTATAAGCCAGGAGACTATAAATGGCTCTTACTTCATTATCTCTACCAAGTTGACACTGTAATAAGAAGCAAAATTTAAGCCTGTTTATTGCAGTGTGCATGTATGAGTGTGCTCTGATGATTCATGCGTTAGTAATGTCAGAGCTTATGACCCTGATTATATGCAAGAAAACATTTCATTTTATGTAATAGGAGTGTTTAAAAGAACTTAATGACTACACGATTCCCTGAAAACAACAGGCAGAATACTCTTTAGTTCTTCCATGAATAATTAACTTATTTTTATTACAATCAGAAAAAAAATCATTGTGCTACAATAATAAAATAGCTTAGAATTCAGAAATTAAATACACCGACAGGCTTCTGTAAGTTGGCATCACATTGCAGTACTGCAGTTTGCCTTGTTCTTAGAGGTGTAGTCACAGTGTTATGAACATTACCATTCATATAGATATGTTGTACAGCTCACTTTGAAAAACCAAGAGAAAATCCAGGGTGAAAGCTCTGATCCAAACGCTGCTGCGACTTGTACCACAAAGGAAGCAGCAGCTTGCTGTGGCCAGGCTGCTGCAGCCAGACTGCTGCTTAGCTTATCTCAATCTAAAAGACAAAGGGAACTTTGATATTTCTAATGTGAAGTTTCCAGTTATTCTTGTATTAATGTATATAGCTCTGGGGGATAAGCAGGGGAACCTTGAGGAGTGTAACGATTGGCTACCTCCTGTGTATAATGACCAGAATTTGTTGCCACACATCTTCATTTGATAGATGCCTTTTGCTGCTCTTGGCTATGAGTCCAAGATGCTTCTTACAGCCTGCACTGACCTGCTCTCAGTAAGAAAGTGCCTTGTTTCTGACCATCAGAGAACAGATACCATTTTCTTTTTTGGATGCCAAAAGAATCAATAGGGTGCTCCTGAACTCTGAAGGAGTGGAGTATCCGGAGCCATTCCTGAGTCTATGGAGCTGAACAAGGTTGAGCAACCAAAAAGTTCTCAGTTCTATTTTTACAGTTTTTTGAAGAAATGATGTGCTAGGACAGCAACATTTTTTGTGTCCAGCTCTATCATTGTTCTGTTTCCTGCCATGTGTTGTGTACTCAGGATTCCTTTTAGTCATGCACCCCCGGTTTTATGTATTTGTGTAATCTGCGTACTGAGAATAATTTGCTATTTATATGGGATTTTGTAACTAAGAAAATATATATTATCATGAATACTTTTTAAAAAAATAGAATATATGTATTGTGATTATGTTATTTATAAGGCATTTTGAAATGTAAGCCTTAAATCTTTTTATTAAACCTGTGCTTTAGTAACAACATAGTCTACTGTCTGACTGCTGAATTTCCAAAGAGCTTTATGGTGTAGATTTTGTGGCACTTAATCCCCTGGATCAAATCCCAGTTCTTGTTCTCTGCCTCATAGTACACATCTTGAGCCTCTTTTGATTCCCCAGTTTATCTTCTACACTGGTGTTCCTTGCAGCCTTTCCCAGAGATGGGAGGTGACCTGTAAGCAGTACTGGCCTTGCAGTCACCTCTTCAGAGATTCTCTAGAAAAGAATGATCCATAAACTGGATTGGGCCCATGTGTTGGGTATTACAGGGATAGCAAAGAACAAAAGAGACAACAGCAACCAAATGGAAGACAGGAGGCCATTACAAGCTGACTAAATTGGCCACTCTTGAATTATCAGTAGTAAGCAGGTAAAAAATTGGTAGCCCGCTGTGACTAGCTGTCCAGCTCATTTAGAGCACATTGATCCACCTGCATCCTCCTGAAACACTCTTTAGTAGTGGAAGAAAAGAGCTAGAGAAGGTTTGGTATTGGTGCTTCTTGTTGCTACCATTTGACACAGTCTGGAAGTGCACCTCGGGCTCAAGAGTGTGGAACTTCTTGGAGAGAACAGTGACAGGCACATCCTGTCAAATTACATGGAAGCCCTCAGCATCCCTTTCCCGACTGTGGGAAGGCTTTGGAAGGAGGCAGCTGCAGAACTGTTTGGCCAGGAGTAAGTGTGTGCAGCTCCAATTTAGAAACACTCGGGGACTGGCCTCCCATAGCCAGCTGGGACACACCACTGAGAGGAAGAACAGCACTTCTGTGGGGCAACCATGTAAACCTGAGCTGTAAGGAGACCTGTTCCCAGAGACGCTGCTTCTGAGGAAGGAAAGAAAACAAGATCCATGAATTTGTGTTCCTCCTGGTCTTAGTGGGGCTGTTTGGAAACCAGTAGCGGGTGAACACATGAGTACAAGCTCTATCAGATGCAATGCTTCCTGTGTGCTTAGGAGAGCATCCAGCACCTCAAACCAGGAAGATAACCCTTACCTCAACTAAAACCCTGTTTGCTGAAGGGAAACAAGCAGCAGGGTTTGGCTGTCATTTGACACCTGAGCCGGGACATGGAATTAACCCCATGTTCCTCAGAACAGTGCAGCTAAAGGATACTGAGGTTTGGACAAGGAGACAAACAGTGCAGTGAGCCGAGTGCTCTTTCCCCTCCTGTGTTAATGCCATTAATGAAGGTCATTTATTTATTAGCTTCTTGCTCTGACAGAGTCACCTGTACATAAATTTTAACCTTAGTTCTTTTTAACCTTGTTTCCTGGTTAATACCACTGAAAACAAGCTGCACAGCCTGGTTTCAGATACTTTCTGTATTATATCCTGGCGTTCCTCTTACTCTGAAATTTCATACTGCCTCTTGCATCCCTTATTATTATCCTGTTACTCCTTCATGAACCACTTTGGGGGGGGGGGGGAGGAGAGAGAATAAGGGAGTTATTATTATGGGGATTAACTCTCAGAAGTGATTTGATCCCTAAACATGAACATATGTCATTACTGCCACTTAATAACTGTATCCATCTGCCTGGAGTGAGCAAGACACATAATCTATTTTATGAGGAACTCTTCAGCCACCAGAGACATGAGAAAGTAGTAAAGGAAAAGAATGAGGAAAAGGCAATGACATTCATATTTTTCCATCAGTTTTTCAAGTGGAAATGAACAATTCTTCTCCCACATTTTGGCTTCACCCATATTATGAACTCATCCCAGGGCTGCACATTCTCTTATATAAAACCTTATTCTTAGCCTTTGAACAAGGATGAATATAAAGCACGTTTCTTGGTGGGCCAGGGTGCTATTTTGTTAGCTTTCCCAATTATATGGGTTTGTATCTCTGTAACAATATTATTACCTTATAAATACAGAGCGACACAAGCACAGGAGAGCTGAGAGTCACGCTTACTGCGTATTTGTATTTTGGAGTGATTTGAAGAGGGGGAGAAAGCCCACAGCCCACAAGATGTGGTGGTGTAGTGGCAAGGGAAACCCCAGCTAGCAGAAACTGAGAAGCAAGTGAAGTTTCCAGAGGACAGCTCCAAGCAGGAACTCGCTGTGTCTATGGGCTGTGCAGGTGCTGCACGAAGCCTGCAGTGCCTGTCGCTGCAGAGTCCTTGGTGAGGCTCCTCGGTACATACGCCAACTCCAGTTCAGTTTAGTAATGGAATCACAGGAAGGATTGAATTGTGAAACAGCTCTTTTCCCTGCTGAGCTTATGCTGACTGGTACCTACCAGGTACAGGGTTTATTTGGGCTGAGCACTAACCTGGAATGGCTTTAGAAATTTATTAAACCTTGCAATAATCTGTTAAAGAAAACCGGTAATTTGAAAACTACCCCAATACAATTCTGGTAAAAACAACATGAAAATAAACACATGCCAAGGCCTTCCCCCCCCCCCCGCTTTGCTTTCCTTGCTGCCTGATGAAGTGGCAGGTGAACACTGTCAGGTTTGTTCAGCTCGGGGTTCTGTCCCTGCATCCCTGGCACTAATTAGTGAGGAGGTACTTAAAAGTCAGTGTTGTGGCTCTGGCATATCTGGTTATTTACTTCACCTCCACCACAGCGTAGCAGCGTCGGTGACCTGAAAAGCTGAAGTGGGAAGAAAATCATCTGCGGCGATTGCAGTGTTTTGCCTTTTGTGCCCCTTGTTTGTCCTCTGGTTTTTCCCATGCTGCCTCTTGCCCGCTGCCTCCGGATGGGGCAGCGCTGCTGGAGAGGGACATGGTTCTTGGCTGTGGTGGGCTTCAGTCCCACGCCTGTCCAGCCAAGCACAGACCACTTTGCAGTCTAGAGGGAAAAGAGAAGGAAAGGAGGAGGAAAAGGGAGCGAGGAGGAAAACGAAAACAGAAAGAGAAGCCCGCAGGGTGACAGTGCTCAGCGGCGCAGTCCGGCGCTGCTGCGCCACGTACCCCACTTGGGTGCCGCCATTGACCCCCAGCGCCCCATGCCTGCAGGGCTGCCCCCCGCAGGGACGGCAGCGCAGAAAACGGGGCCATGGAGCGCCCCGGGGGGGCCGCAGCTCTCCCTCCCTGACAGACCCTGACAGGGGAGGTGCAGGGGCTGCCCCCGCGCTGCCCGGCCCTCACGGCGCCGCCATGGCGGCGATGGGCGGCTCAGGCCGCTCCTGCGCAGGGAGGGCCCCAGCTTGGCCGTCCCGGCTCCCGCTAAGGAGCAGCCCGGGGCCAGGCTGCCCCGCGCCTGCCTCTGCACGGGCCGGGCTCGTGGGGAAAAGCATTTCACTGGCGCTGCCCCCTCCCAAGGGAAGGATGGCCCGAGCCAGTCACAGGGGCAGGGACAGCCCCTGGGATCCCCGCAGGCCGCGGGTCAGCCGGGCGCGGTGCCTCGGCTCACAGGGCACACACCCCCAGCGTCGCCGCAGCCCCCTCCCCTGCCCCTGCGGAGCCTGACCCACGCAGGACCGTCCTGTGCGAGGACACGGCCTGGCAGGACAGGCCTTCCACCGCAGAAAGCCACCGCCGCAGCGGCGATGGAAAACCCGGCGCTTTGCGCTGCAGGTACGTTAACTGCAGCTCATCAGTGCTCGGTTCTGCTTGTTCTTGCCGTGACATCTCCGCAGTTGCCTTGAACACATCTGTTCTCTATGGAGCAGCAAGAAACTTCCACCCCTGCCATCACCCACCAGGCTCCTGGGCTCTGACGGCTGGACTTTAAATCAACTGAGCCAAGGCTGAGGCTCAGAAATGTGCCCTTTGCATCATCAGAGGTCACAGTAAATGCAGTTAAAAAGCTGCAGAACCACCGGCAGAGCTCTGCACCCTTGAGCAGCAGCAGCGTTTGCAGCTCAGGAAGCAGAGGGTGGGCTGGTTTGTGGTGAAGCTGCAGCAGACATGCAGCAGCTCCCGTATGGCTGTTCCCTCTATGGCCGCTGCTGCTGACCTGCGGCTATGCACAAATGCACAGCAGCCTGAAAAGAGGATGTGGAGGGGAAATACCTGCTCGGTTCTCAGCTGAAAGGCTGTGCAGGCACAGGGACACCCAGCCCGAGTGCCTGCCCCACTGCAGATGTGTTTCCAGGGGCTGGCAAGACACAAGGCAGCCAAAATCTGCTGCTCCTGACAGCATCCATCTGCCGGGGGAGCCCCATGCTGTGATGGAGCCCATCCTGTGTCAGCTCTGCACACACCGGGCAGGAAACCACCACAGAGCCCACTGGGTTTGGGGGGACCTCACACGAACTCATGGGGAAGCCAGCCCTGCACACCAGCAGCTTCCCTACCTTGCTGTAAGTGTTCCCTGATGAATGCTCGTGTAAAACCCACAGTAATTTTGCCATTTTGAAGCCCTCTGCTCAGACTTGGGTCTCTGCTGAGCTATGTCCACAGGTGAGCACTCCAAACAGTCGGGCTGATGCCCCAGGGTTCAGGTAAGGGGGTGCTGACCCCAGTGTACTCCATCTGCACCCATGGCTCATTATCCAGGTCCAAGGGAGGCCGCTGCTGCTGCTGGAGGACAAAAGGCCCATCTGATGCCCAAAGCAGTGGTATCAGCTGCACAAAGGAAGAGGTTTCCTCTATGGACTGCACTGGGGACAACTCTCACACTACTCTTAACACTGTTGGAACAGGCAAACCTCAAAGGATGCTGGTAAATCAAACACAGGTTTAATGAGTTTCTGTTACTCAAAAAAGTTCAGAATTTGAAAAGTGAATTTCTCAACTTGAGGAGTTTCTAAAGCAAAGTTCCCAACAGAGCCCATGCTCTCAGCCAAGGCAGAGCAACAGCAGCCCCTAAGGGTGGGGAGCCAGAGGCCCGCACGCTGTGCCCAGTTTACATGCCACGGTTGGTCATACTGTTAATAACCAACCACCAGGCAGGTAATTAAGCCTCCATAAACAGTCATTTTTGAGCATTATCCATGCATTAGAACTGACCTGCCCAACTTCTTCTTCTCCTAAATAATAGTGTGTTCTGAGCACACTGCAACTGGAAAACCTCATGACCTCACCTTGTAATTACAGGAAAGTTTGTGAGGAAAAAAACCCCTGATCATTCCATTCTGTTATTACAGCAATTGCAGCTAAAACCAGCCCCCAGGAAGGGACACAAACACCTGATTTCTGCAGGGGCTAGCAAGCAGCTGGTGCCAAGCATTGGTCCTGCTGGAGGAGTCAGAAATCCCCATGGTTGGAGCTGGGGGTTTCAATATTCAGTGTCTGCAGCTACAACAAAACCAGTGCCAGATGCACACAGGACTGGCTCCGGCAGGGCCCCAGCACAGGGTGCCCAGGCCGGGTGGCTCTGACACATCGCTCGCACCACAAGGAATGAGGCAGAGGCTCAGGAGAGGCTCCTGCTGAGAGGATGCCGGTGGCCCCACTGAGGAGCAGGGATGGTCAGAAAGCCTTCAGCTTGCCTGTATACAGGCCTAGAGACAAGAGCGCACAGGCAAGTAGCTCCCGTTCTGCTCCCCTTCACCCAGCCGTTTTTCTTCAGTCAAAGCCTTTATCCTGGACAAACTTTGGTTTTTTGCTCTTCAGTTTAAAAGCTTTGTCTGTGCCAGGTTTGACCAGCATCGGCCTCCTTCCATGCAGGCATCTCTCCAGCACATCAGGAAAACAAAGCACAAAAGTGCTGCTGCTACTCAGTTGCCCTATCACAGCTGAAAGATGGAAAACCAGCATCCTGGCTTCAGCAGTAACCAGGAACACTTTGGAAAGGATACTTAAGCCATGGCAGTTTACTCATACCACTTTGAGTAAACCAGCTGAAATGCACACCAGCACTCTAGAGCTGGACAGACATGCAACACCAAACCTTCGCCAGGACACTGGAGGTAGCAGGAAGGGACCCTTAAGATTTCTTGAAGTGTTAACTACTATACATTAAATATACAGTCAGGCAAAAACATTTTCTCTAAACCACAAATCCCTGCCAAGTCCTAAACGTGATTTGCATTAATGGACTGTTGTTAGAAAAAAGTGTCTTTAGAAGAAGTAACTGCTACTGAAGCACCAATCTGTGTAAGCAATCCCTGCAGTAACTCATCCTCCCACACCCCTGGGGTGCCTTCTAAAACCAGACAGAGATCCTTGCAAGTATCCCCAAACCAGCTGTTCTCATTTCCCATCTTCACAGAAAAAACAAGCTGCGGCACTTGGATACCTCTGAAGAAACAGTGAGTTCCAGTATCACTAATGCCACCAGAGGGGTGATCAAGGTGACACATCACTCCTGTTCCGCCAGTAGCAAGTTATACCGGACATCCCTAGCACTGGATCTTCTCACAAAGAACAGGGTAACAAAAGGATGAGGCAATAGCTGCCTCCCTGACCTTGCTTCCTTGGTACGGTGAATCGCAGCTGCATTTGTACCAAATGTATGCCTGCCTCTGGCCGTTCCTAATCAACCGAACCGAGGATCAGGGCTTGCTTTCTCAGATCTGTCCCTGAAAAGCTCATGAGGATCTGGGGCAGGGCCAGGTGGAGGAGGGAGAGTCCTTGCCCAGCTCCATGCAGAGTCCATCCCAGGGCAAAGCTACAGCAACAGCCAGGCCAGGGACTGTACCAACAGCGCAGGGCCCACTGGGAGCTTCTGAGATGGAAAGAGATGAATTATCTCTCCAATAACTCTCCTATTTCTAGAATGAGGATTTCAGGGCAGTGAAGAGCAGCTTGGGTTTGCTTTTTTAAAGGAAACCTGCTACACCAGTGATCCCAACCCCTCTTGTGCTGCAGACACACAGGCATTTCTTCCTCACCTTGCTGCGAGCAACAGCCCCAAGACATCTGCTAGAAAAGCCAGGAGGGGAAGAATGAAAAGAGCCTGAAGTAGGGAAATTTCCAGTCATGCACCCACTTCACTCTGCTTGTCATCTGTCCCACACAACAGGCACCAGTACACACAGAGGGGGCAAGAAACATAGAGCAACAGGTAGCATGAAGACAGCAGCCACAGTGTACAGGAGGATCCATCATAGTCTGACTTCCGCAGCTGCCCCATCACACTGTTAACATACTCCTGGCACCGCACACCTCACCTGCCTCAGGAGCACAGCACATCACTCATCTAGAGGACAGCGGTATTATAAATTACATTCATTTACTGCTTGTCACTCATCATCAGTTCCCCCTGCCCAAAATTCTCTCACAGCTGTGGAGGTTTTACTCTGCTCTTTTGCTGCTTCCTCCACAGAACAGGTACCTGCCCTGCACAACCTCCCCTGCCCATGGAAACATATTGTCCCATCTTCTGCTGTACCATAAATCACAGAATGGTTTGGGTTGGAAGGGACATTCCAAAGATCACCCAGTTCCAGCCCCTGCCGTGAGCAGGGACACCTTCCACTACAGCAGGTTGCCCAAAGTCCAGCCTGGCCTTGAACACTGCCAGGGATGGGCATTAAGCAAGCAAGCTCCCTTACTGAAACTGGCGGGTGCCAGGGCTGGCTATGTCCTCGCCTTTTTTCTTTGATTAGAAATCATCTTAACTCAAAAGGCTTTACAGCAACTTATGGGACACTTGAGTGGCACCTCAAGGGGTGTGGGGACACCCACATCCAGACACAGCACTCCCAGTCTTGGAGGCAGCCAAGGCAACTCTGCAACCCAAGAGCGTGGCAGAGAGGAGCAGAGCCACCCAGCTGGAAGCGGGGAAGGCTTTTTGGCCACAAAGACAGCTGAGGGGGACAGAGTAATTGCTCACAGCATGTCAGGAACACATTGTATGAGAAGTGAAAATTTCTTCCCATGTTCTCACTCCTCAACACTGTGTAAGAGCCAAAGATAAAAATACGTAATTTTGACCACGTTTCCTGACCCAGAAAACAGAAATTTGTCATCTGTCCCCCATTTCAGGAGATACACATAAACATCAGGGCTTCCATTTCCCTTAGGACACCCATTCCTGTCATTTTTCCATACTACACTCACTTCTACACAGTGTAAATAAACATGACCAAAAGAAGTCACTGCTATAACTACTATTTTCTCGAGAACACCCTTGCACATACTTGTTAAGGTAATGACAATGCGTGGAACAAGCGTAAGTGATTCAAGTGCAAGAAACAACCCCTCTGTGAAGAGAAAGCAAAGAGGACAGCACACAAATTCAACTGATCCTGTGTTTAACCATGCCAAGTGCAAGGTCCTACACCTGGATGGGAGCAATCCCAGGCACAGCTCCAGGTTGGGCAGAGAAGAGATTGAGAGCAGCCCTGTGGAGAAGGACTTGGGGGTG